>DWEI01000545.1:0-21153 GCA_018245875.1 Mysoria ambigua
TGGTTCGGAGTCTGGATATGTGCCCGATGCATGGCAATAGGCTCACCACCTATTACATAGTGGGACGTAAACGTAAAGGTGAATCGTTGGAATGTTCTACATTCCTCTGCCTAACCCTTCGGGTATTACAGGCGTGAAGTTACGTTTGTAGGGTTTATATAATGTAAACCGTAAAAGTGTTCTGTAAGATAAACAATGTACATACTTGTAAATGATCTTAAAAATAAATTATACTTATATTTATTGTGTATAACGAAATTGAGATGATGATCAGAGCCATCAGTTTATTCCTTATGAATAGTAATAGACATATTCGAAGGAATTTTTCTAATCGTTTTGAAAAGACAAAATTGTTTAACAATGTGGCATCAATTTTGAATAGTCTGCCTGAGGGCCACGGATTTCCTTCCAAGCTTTAGACTCTTCATGGCTGATTTCATAACTTTATCGCGTTACCTGTAAATTATAAAGTATTTCTCAGAAGCATTTGTTTTAATAAAATATGTCATTATTAAGCAAAAAAACAAATGACAATACACATTCTGTTATTCCGTGCATGCAGTTACCATGAATATGTGCAGATTATTTGATAAATATAGCTTTTAAGTTTATTTATGTAAATAATGTATGAGTAAAATAGTATTAATAATTAAGTATACATATCTAAGTATGATTAAGAAACAAATTTTGGTATGTATTAAATACGTATATATGTATTGTTAAATTTTCGTCTTCAGGTGTCCCTAAAATTAAATGTGGCCTCCCTTACGTTAACACCATTGACGTCTAACAGAATTCGATATTTTCTTTAGTACAACCACCGACATGAAACTGACAAATGAAATATTAAAATGTCCTCAAACAGTTATTGACAGTTGTAATTGGCTTTTATGGGACTGATTTCAATTTAAAAGGCATTCTATGCATTTCGTTTAAGTAGATCACTAAAAGGGAATTCATAACCAATCGCTTGAACATCTGGTATACTTTATATTCAGCTTTAAATATTTTTTCACGTTTGAATTTAAATTTAAAACGAGTTGGATGTACTATGAAGAATTTTCGAAATATTAATAAGAATTTTCAATTGCTATGAATTTATTTTTCCTCGTACAGCATATTTGTTAAATCTATATTTTTCCTTTCTGTGATCTGTGATCACGGTTCTATCACTGGACACGATATATTCTTTGTTTTATAAATAATTATAATATTTTCTTCTTAAACCAAAATGCAGCTGTAATATGTAAGCAAATATAAATTTAATAATTAAACTAGGCATATTACTGTTAATTATGTACCTATAAGGCTTCTGTACTTACCAAAATATCGAGTTAATGTAAATCCACGAATTGTTTTCTAAACTTGAAATACGACAAATATGCATATTGCAGATTTTACTTTTGTAATGAATCCTTAAAATTCTTGAAGATCAGCATCCACCTACTTTCGTATGAAATAAATGTTTTTAAAATAGTTTGCTTTTATTTGGATACCTGATTAGAATAATATTTAGCCGATTATGATTAAATATCACGTGGAGTTGCGATAAACGAAAACTTGCAGTAACTTTAATTTTTTTTTCTCCCGACCCCTTCTATTGTTCCTCTGTTAGAACAAGGGTGTCCTCTCAGAACGTAAGGGTTAGAGCCATAATACACCACGCCATTCAAGTGCGGTTTGGCAGATGTCATTAGAGTTAGGATTTTATTATGAACTCTAAAGTGTGCAGGTTTCTTAAAACGCACATATGTAAAAAGGTGCGCGCTAGGATTTGAATCCCAGCCCCCGAACTGAGAGGCTAACTTTTAAACATATCTTTATGACAGGTTCCTCCGGTGTAGGCAAAGAGTGCCAAGAGCCAAAAGTCTCTACCCTTAAAGACCTTACATTACCTTACATACAACACTGTATTCATACATGCACCTCGCGTTTTAGATTATATATAAATGTACGCCGGGTTCAGAGGTTATTCGATCAAGTAAGGCGAGTCTCGACCTCCCTCAGCACCTGCGTCCATCAACTTTTGTCTTTAATTTTATGCTTAAAATTCTCCCTAATGTTGAAACGAGTTCTTTTCCGACTCTTTGATTGTTCTACTGTTGGAACATGGGTCTCCTTTCAAACGGAGAGGGTAAAGGCCATAGTGAGGCGTTTTCAGTCTACTAATCGTATTTAGCCATCATGGCAAACTGTGGCAAACAGGTGTAGTAAGCTTTTCGTTTTGACAACAGACCCAATATCCTGTAGTACTGCGATAAAAGGATTGATAATTACGAGAGCGATTTAAATTTAACACGGTAATAACATCTCCAGATATTTCTGTCTACTTCAATTTCTCGTATTGAGACCGTCACTCGGTATGTACACGATGTTTAATCAGTTAAGCCGTGGGAATCCATTAAGTCGCGGTAAGTAGAATCGGAGCCCCTTCATTCTTACCGGGCTTTCGTAAATGGCAAAATGCACATGCACGTAGTGAAGATTGAAATCTAGTCTAATATATATAAGCCTAGCAAGGTACCTATAGCTGTATGTAGCTAGGTCCTGCTACCGACCGGCTGTTCCCTGTCGTTCCTGCGAGATACGCTGCTGAATTCGAGCTTGGTGTGAGCAGTGAATAAACCCACATCTTTATATTTTGTTTCATGAAAAATTCATTGTCAGAGATTTTATGTTTCAAATCAATAGCAAAGATAAATAAATATTTAATAATAATAAACGCATAGATTGGTAATGTTGTGAAATTCAAAAATAAAATTAATTAACAGCTTGTCCAAATATAGTAATTCTGAGAACACCGATGGCTTAAATATATTTCCACATAATATTTTTAATATTCTGCTATGGATTCATTCATATTTATATGAAATGAAACAATGGCTTATATATTTGCTTCGTTGGTCTTGTTAATTGGAAGCGCAACTGCCGATCGATAGGTCCCGGGCTTAAATCCCGGGTCAAGCCTTTTTTTTTAATTTTCTAGATGTGGTCCACCGCCTATTCTATAATGACACTCAACGTAACTGCTGAAACGTGCTTCTGCCTACCTCTTCAGGGATTACAGACGTGATATTACAGTTATAGATTTGTACATATATTCTATCTTCCAGACAAATACTGAACTATAAAAATATTTAATGACCGCAATCGGTATTGCCGCTAAGCACTTTTTGCTCTTTGATAGAAAAATCCACAATGTTTCATACAATATTATTATTATTATACAGTCACATCAAGTCCCTTAAGGGGTAGGCAATAATTTTATATGTTATATTAACACGGTAGAACAGTACATATAATCATAAATATCAATTCGTATATTAATATTGTACATGAAACGAGTGGATTCTCTGAACAAAGTACTACTGGTCTTGTCAGCGTAGTGAGCGATGCGGTATTAGTACTCGTAAGTAGGCCATCTAGAATTTAGACAAATTTCACGAATTATATAATGCTACTTTGAATGCAGCGCAGGCGTATGACAACGTACGCAGATTGAAATGATAAAAAATAAACAACCATTTCGGTACATAACACGACACGTAACAATGTGTGACTTAAACTGTTGGATATTCACTTACAAGTTTATTTGACACACGAGTTATTATTACAAGAACACGTTCAAATAATTTCCAACGTTAATCACATCGAATGTTCTGTAATTGTTTTAATTAACTATTTAAGTTTCGAAGTTTCGTTGAAGAATTAATCTTCAATTTTTTGTTCAATATGTATACTTGCGTTACTTTTTATGTAGCTTTATATGTATAGATTTGATCATGGGAAATGACCGTTATTAGAAATAATCAAAGAAAGTAGAAGGTCTGCGGATTTGTCGTTTACTTCCGGTAACGGAAACATTACCCGCAATTAGTATGCAGCTAGTGTGTGGAATAAGGAAGCTAATCGAATATCCTGCTCGTGATTTAAGACGATTTCTTATTTAAAATGATATCAAACACAGATACGAGTACCTGGACAACTTGATGTTCGATCTGACTTGCAGACAGTGTTAACTTTTTTCAATTTTTTGTAAAACGTTGGTTAGCACGATTATAGCATTATACATTGATACAGAATATATGATATCACAATATTATAATAATATAGCTCCCGAAACACAGCCAAGCTGCGTGGACAACATTTACTTTTTGTTTGTTAGTAACACGGCTTACATTCAACTTTAACTATTTACCTGCCGGGACATCTTCAGAGGGGACTAAACCCAAAGTTCACTGATCACGGTATGGCGGTCTGCGTAGGAACAGTTAAATCCGCTAGCCACTTATGAGTAGCAACGTAGGCAGTGTGAGAAACTATTCTCTGCAAGTTCAATAATAATTATCAGTAGTGTTGCATTACAGATTGCATTGTTCCAGCTTCCAGCAGGTAAAATTGTATATTGTATGACATTAAAGGTTACATTTTTTTTTCATAAACGTGTAATTTTATATTGAATCTAATGAAGCATAGCTCCGTCCAAGCAATATTGTCATTGGGCAATCCGATTGATCAGTCATGGTAGCAGATTATCCACACTCGTGGCTATTTTGCCGGGTCGGATTACAAGCGACTTGCGTTACAATGTTGACCTTAAAGCGTAAAATCGCTTAACAGGCCCGTATTTTTTATGTATCGACTCACTGGCTTATTTAAAACGGTTCTTTAATATGATAAAAGTTTAAGCTTAATTTATGAAGCGTATTAAATCTGTAAGGATGAATATATTTGGTATTCGTTGCTCACTGCCTACCCCTTGAAGGATCTAACGTAAAGATGTAACATTAACAGTGAAAAAAACAGTCTTGTAAGACGTGTAATATTTGGACGACATTACAATGTGTTAGCGTAAAAACATAATTTATTACCGCAGTAACAGTGCGTCACTTTCACGATCCGATTATACTCGTAAGCAGAAGAGAAACGTGTGAAAGAAACATCTGCAGATAAACTCAATAGAAAACCTTACGATTCGTACAATACGGTGATGCGAATGTGTGAATTATAGCTCTCGGAAACCGGCAGAAGTGGAGGAGTGTTGGATGTAGCAGGAGCACATCAGGTCTGTTAGGATAGAGATTTAACACGCAATGCTCTGTACCTACCTCGTAAAGAACTTGGCGCGACGTTATAATAGTAATATAGTCAGTGTAACGTAATTTTACAATCATTACCGAAAATTTCTTCATGAGATATACGATAAACTTGCTATCGTGTAAACCAGTTCAAATAACGACTCGGTGATTGTCGTTAGGGGTTTGAATAAAAAAATAAGTGAAGATTAAATCATTTTGGGTAACCGTGCGATTATATTGTTATACCCCATAACACCGAATTAATTACTGATAGCATTTTTTAGTTAACTTTGCAAAAGAAGATTTAAAATGTATCTTAACTTAATTCGTAGTAAACTTTTTTGTCATAGCCCAACATTATTTCTTATTAATCGGTAAGACAGGTTCTTGGACGGATTCTTTATTCAACATAGACATTCAAAATATTACACAGTCAGGACAGGTCCCTTACGGGGTAGGCAAACATTACCTAGTAACATATATTTATCAGCAAGTACTATATTCAACCTTAAAGATTAGTACGTCCACTCGTCTCAATCGGCACTCTCTCCATGCGTCCGAAACGTAACTATTCTGTCCTCTGAGATACAAATACATCTGTGTATTTTATTACTGTACACGTGTACAAAATGGTGGGTGGTAGCGCATGCAGGAGCCAACGAAGCAGAAAACTTGGAGGTTGCGGCTCCGAGTCCTTCCCTCGCTCAATCATGTTAATTACGCTACTTGTGTTTCATTACGGAGTGTTCCCTTACTGTGTGGAATTAGCTTTCAGTTAGCCGTACTGAGATTGCTTCCGATCGGTATCGAACGCTTCTCGTCCTGGCCAGCGATTACCGAGAACGTGATCTGGCTGTCTTAATGCTGAATAAGCTCACCTGCTATTCCATGGAACCAGTAACATAGCTGAGGAAAATGGGTATTCTATACAACACCTACCTCTCCGAGATAATACAGGCTTCTGTGTATAATACAATAATCACATAATCATAGCATGTACTATACTCTAAGGCGTGTGTAGTGTGCTAGTCCGCCAATCTGGTAATGAATGTCACTTGGTTACAGCAGACTACGGCCTTAAATATTCTCATACTGAGAAAATCAAGGACTCAGTAGTGCAATGATATAAGCTTCGAGGAAGTGAGCTTCATGACGATGATAGACCATTAAGAATGACAATATGGTATGTCAAATATGATTATTATATAGCTGAGACGCTTTTACAAGAACACCCAGAATGTATTATCAAGAAAGGTTTAATACTTATCTAAGCACGCTCATAATGTAATAACTTCGACCACTTACCAGTTACAGAGGTATATGACTTATTGAAACGTAAGTCGCAGTTATTTTAGCTGACACTTGTTCACCGACATCACACCGGCAGCCACTCGTATACTTAACATTGTGCCGGTGACTGCCTTCTTGTGATGTTTTAGAGGAAAATAAAAAAAAAATCTTGTCAGTTCTTTATACTTGAACTACTTATATGTTGATAACTCCCTTCCTTGGTCGACAAAGACTGCAGATCGCTAAATATCTTTGCCGTTCTACACATAAGGCGCCTCTTATAAATTCATTGGTGTCTTATGATGACAAATCTACGTTATCGGGCTGACTGAACTAGCTTCGTCGACCACGGACAGGTTTCAGTTTGCAGAGAGTTCCAGTTTATGCTATGTATCACGTGCTGGAGATTTTTTCTTTTATTTAGCTGCTAACGATAATTTAATTTCTATGAATGTCCATCACCTTTATATTCCTAAAAGTATATCCACAGCTATAGACTCGAGATAATATGTAGCACGTAAGAAATGGAATAGATGTTAAACAGCTATTTTCAAGTTTCCTTTTGATCTAAACGAGAAATATTTACTGTAAGGCTCGATAGCACAGTAGCCGAGTTGGTTGGCACAGTCCGGCTGGGTTCTGAACAAATGAGTCACGGCTCGCAGTAATTGCGACGCTAATGTGTAACGTGGTTATCGATGCCGGCCGTTGACTCCGGCGCGCGTCTAGGGCGGCGCATTCCCTTGCCCGCCATTACTAAACGTCGGTAACGGCGACGCTCGGCGGCGTCACGAGCTACGTGACCGGTATGCATATGGCGGTTTTTTTCCTTTAAACGGTCCACGCCGTATTCAAAGGTCCTACGTAAAAGGCGCCATAAAGAGTGTTGTTAGATTCGGAAATAAATCTACATAAGTTTATATGTATATTGATTTTAATTTCAAACATGTTCAAGTTTACGAAATATTGTTACATGAAAAAATATGGTTGAAAATAGAAATATGTATAGATATCGATTTTAATTAGATTAGAAAACTATTGTCAGATTCAAATCTAACATTGAAAATAAATAACTATATTGGGTTTAGCTCCAAATAAATATAAGTTTAAAGAATATTATTAGCTCTGAAATATATAAATATTAGTTATTATGCATAACTTCGTTGGCACAACCGGTGGTTTAGTTCGTAATATAAAAATGTATGTTTTGCGTAAATTTTTCTATCGCAACGTCTCATTTACTAACTACTAGCTAATGATAATATTAGCAAATCTTCAAATGCCGACCTTCTTGACAAAGAAAGCCATTATCAATGAATCATTGTTACTAATGTGGTTCAGATTCACATGTTTAATTGCAAAAAATTCCAATAATATGATTGTTGTATCAAATTAATGAGAAAATTAGGTAGATGCTTAAAGTTACAGTTCATTTAATATCTGACATCGTGTTATTTCGCATAACTCAATATTTGTCCACATTTATACGTAATACTGAAATAACTTTTTTTATATTCGGCAGTGAAACAGAGCCCTTGTTAATAACTAGTAATGTTTTCGATAAAAACAGAACGATTATATATCTACTTATAAAGATACTTTACTACTGCTTTGCATGTTTGCACTTATATTTTTTTAAATGCCAGCAACACTTAACTATTTTTATATTCCAACTAATTTAGTAGTTGAAATTTTAAATAACCCATTTGTCAGGCATCTAACATGTTTCAAACATTCAAGTTTTACAGCGATGACATTAAACATTGTAACCGTAGCATCACGGTCACTCACCAGGCTTCTGACATAAATACATAATTTTTTTAAAAGCAGTAACATTTCACCAGTATGAATATGACCTCGTAGCAGGTCCTATTGTGACGGCAAATAGAGTACGCGTCGTGTCGAATCCGAAACGCGCCATTGAATAAGGCGATACAGGTCAGCTAACGGCTTTCGTGCTTTAACCCGACGTCCTTTTGGGTACGGCAGGGCAGTAGTTGGGGGATGTCCCCAGTGAACAATTACCTACAAACCCAGAACGCTGTTATTATCATTACAATGTCGTAAGATATTTATAACATCAGGCCAAGTGGAGTGAGGAATATCTCTTTCCAGACGTGACATGCTTTATTCTAGATCTATCACTCAAAACAATTACTATTAACATTTGAGAAATCCCAGACTGAACTTTACGTATATTGAAATTTATGGATAACAAAGATCGTTTTACAAATGTCAAAACGTTTCTCCGTTTTTTTATATGTTGCTTAATAAGTAAATCGAAGTTTTATTATTGTTTGTTGCCATATGTTACGTTCAAACGAGCCGTTATTCTTATGTATTCGTAAATTTCGCCGGCGGAAAATCGACGGATTAATAATGAGAGCGGCCGAGGCGTCGGCGCCGCGTTGCGGGGAATGAACTATTATGGCTACGCAAACTCTCACTTGCTCGTGTTGTGATGCTGTCCGTACACTTTCCTGTGTGTCCGCGTGACTGGACTACTGCGCACGCGCCGGTACAACACAGCGCTGATGTAACACACCCCTGTTGCGTTATCCTGCAACAGATCGCCGACAATGAGCATGTCAATGACACTTCATTAAAAGTAACTTCGTTCTCTATTAAACAAATGAATTTTGAAATCTAGCTAATATACTTCTTCATAATCTTTTTTAAACGTAACGAAAACGAAGACTGGAATAGACTAGAATATTGTTTCAGTTGAATTTTAATGACGTTTTATTTCTACGCTTCACGGGGCCGTTGGGAACGTGCTGGTAGCGAGTATTGCGTCGTAAGGATTTATTAAATATGATAATAATTACATTTAATAGTAGAGTTTTACAATCTGAACGTGAACGAAACGTAAAGGAATTACGATCTACGAATGTTGCCACATCTGACATATCGCATGCGGCGGGCATTTCGATTGAATTACAAATTCGAAGCGAACAATGCCCAACTTGAGACGGACCGATCCGATACATTACGTCACCACTTTTGTAATCTCCCTACGATCAGAAGGGTTCGTATGTCAGGTGCCGATTGCGGTTTCAGTGCGTTGCCCTCACTTCTTTTCGGTCTTTTCGATGAAATGTCCAGTTTCAGTACCACGTAAGCCGCCCAAATAACTGTACGCTACCGACTCTCAAAATAAAAATATTTCAAGGTAACATTCCCGCGTCCGTTGCTATAAATCGTGACCGGGAATGATACAATGTTTTCGTAATTTAACTTTAATAATATAACATAACATTTTATAATTTAATACGAATAACATAACGTTTTACAGTTTGACGATTGTGAAGGTGGAGTACAGACGAATACAAAAGTGATACCTTCGAATTGTAATTAATTGGATCGTTTAGCGGTATCATCGCGTCGAGTGCAACCGATTTGCGTAGCGATGCATTTTATTCGCGTTACATTGGATGAGGTGTACGTTCGTAGTCGGTCACCTTGCAATAAAGTATGGTGGTCGCGTCGGGCGCAGGGCGAGAGTGGGCGACCTCATATAGCTTGCGCGGGAGGCGTTTCCTTTATTTGTTGGTTGTACGCCGCGTGACTGTGTCGTGCCCCGGGACATCATGCGGACATTACTGGTAAGTGTCACATCGGACAAGGCCGTCTGCATTTTTCACAAAACTATCCGGTTATCTTAAAAAAGTAAAAAAAAATATCTTTTTTATTTTATTTAATATTTTTTTTATTTTACTTAATATAAAATTGGGTGTTTTCTAATTACGTGTTTGCTAACTTTGACAATGTGGTTACTAGTTGTAATTATGTTAGTACTTGTTTCGATTGCGTTATTGCTGGTTAGTTTTCAGTTTATGAAATTCTGTTTTAAATATCGACTTTCGTAACACTTTACTTATAAAATATTTACAAAATTTCCAACCATAATAAACATGACATTATCGTTACATAAGCCTTGAATATTTTTGAATGTATTCGCGACCTCAAGTACAGTACAATGAAACAAGTTACCGATTTCAAGCATATGGGTCTATACATTACAGTGTGTAATTCAAATTCAGGTCGGTAACTATCATATAACCGGCATTGAGTGTAGGTATTGGTTTCGCATACCAGCCTTGAATCTATCGAGAGCTGGGAAGGCGGCTATAAATTAATGCACGCCGCTAACCTTTCAACACACGAACAATGTCGCCCTTCTTAATTTTAAAAGCGGAACTAAATGTACGTCTAGTACGAGCGTTTTTCTGCCAACTGCTATCTGTCATATTCAGAATTTTATCGCGTAAATCGTGCAACAGTTACAAATACCTTACTGGTTACGTTACCGCACTGGCCTACACAGTTATTAATAATAGGGTCGACTACTATAAGTAGATACAGAAGTTGATAAACGCAACCGGACAGTTACAACAGTATGAAATGTTCCATTCACTACATATATTTATATTGTACTACAATAATAACGTACTGTTGTTATTTTATCACTAAGTAATGAAAATAATCTAATGATCTTTAACAATAGCGTGTTGTAGAAATGTAGTAAGCGTGCGATACAGTTTGCAAGCAGATGCATTCTCTGCTTATACGATAAAAAAACATGTAAACAACATTAATAACAGCTAACAACGGCATGTGAAGCTTGAACAACAATCCGGATGATTTTTAAAATCCAGTAAAATATTATATAATTCTTCATTATTAAATTCAATTAAAATGTTTTTGTAGCCCAGTTCATAAAGGCAATCTATATAAAAGACTTCAACGGGTGTAACTTAAAAAGGAGAGTTTGAATTATTCATATTAAACTGCTTCGCTGGTTGCAAACGCGACTGCCGGTCGGAAGGTCCTGGGTTCAAACAACGAGTGGGGTGTCATAGTTTGTTTCCAAATTAGATTTCCTAATAATTGTACGAAGTCTAAACATGTTCCCGGTATATGGCCATAGGCTCACCACCTATTCCACAGTGGAACCTAACCGTAACTGGTAACCGTGGGAATATTGTACACTATTCTGCCTACCTCTTCGAAGATTACAAAAGGTATAGTTCTCTCTTAACCTGTTCCAATTCTACCGGCCTTGAGCCTGCTAAAACTAGCGGCATCTCTATCCACTGTGGCAATCTTATGAACTTTGCAATCATTTAGGTACCAATATTTTAAGATTATTAACTGCAGGATTAAAATTTAATAAATAAATCAACATAACATGAAATTTTGACCACTTATTCTAAAATAATTCGTAATGAAAATATAGATATGTATATAGAGAAAATTATATTACTGCAATGAAATTAAGGATGTCTAGTAAATATAATTACAAGAGCAATTTACTAGACAAATAGTGGTATGCACGTTCGTAGCGTCTATTCAAATTACGTAGTATTAGATCCTTTTACTGTGCACACGGACATGTCTCAACAGTAGGACGATGCAAGGAAAATGGTATTTTGATTTGCGGTAATGGTGCTTTTGCAATCGAAATCGGTTCGGAGGTCGACATATGTTTTGAGGCAATTTAAAATCACTGTGGACAGTATTCTTGCAATATAAGGTAAGGTATGAAAGTGGCTGAATGTCCTTACGTATAAATTGCATAAAAAATATTTAATATAATTGTATATTATAGTTCAACACCGACGCTACGAGGTCTATGCTAATTGTCGGAGCTGACTACCCACTTATAATATTACATATAATATTGTAGGCGATAATCACAATAATGTTTTCTTAAACCTTTTGAGGCCAAAAATACAGTTTATGTGCGAAGCAGTAGTATCGAGTAAAAATGTGGACAAATTAGGATTAAATTATAGTTTTTATACCTTGATTTATTAAAATATCCTTACAGAACTGACGCGCTTCTACTACGTACCAGCTCTAAAAGATTTTTATGTATGTTAGAAACTGTAATAAGTTATAAAAATATATGGAATATAAAGAAATTTCCTATTCAGCCAACACCACCCATGTACCTTAAAATCGTTTAACACAATTACGATTAAAAGTCATCAATTATTAAAGGAAACTCATATCAAGTCTTTAATTATACGTGTTAAAGTGATTAATGTAATTATACCTCATTCGGTTGATCAGTATATCCTTTAATGTTTGCTTCATTTTCGATTTCTTTTTTTTAATTCATTTAAATATGAAAAATGGCATTAGTTATATATGAAGGTATACATATTAAAGGTATGGTAGGTATATGGATTTACGCATTTAGGTGTATATATGAATCAACGTTTTATATTAATTTAAATACCATTTATTAACAACAAATAGAGATTTCCATAAGATGTAGTACATTAAATATATAACGTAACATAATGCCTTTAATTCTCGAAGAGGTAGGCAAAGGAGAGAAGTATACTCCCACGTTTCATCAGTCACGTTTATGTCCCACTATGTTATAGTAAATGTATATCGTTAGTATTCTTGCTAAGTGCATTTACTTCTTAAAAACAAATGGCCATTGCACCGAAGCGGATGTGTCAGCGGCATATATTAGTACATAGAGTCAATACGACATGCACCTAACATTTACTTATCCCACCAAAGTAAATTGAACCGTCACCTTGACTCGCGGAAGCGTGAGCGATCCGGGCGTCCTTACCGCTTTCAGATCGCGGCGTGTTCCCGACCTAACCTCTACACGTCTACTGATACAATTTCCTTATCTTGATCTTAAAATATTCCAAACGTAATAACAGTTATTGAATAAATGTACAAGTCACGCCCGTAAACCCCAAAGAGGTAGACAGAGAAATGTAGAACATATCACACGTTTCACGAGTTACATTTACGCACCACTATGGTGGTGAGCCTATTGCTATACAACGAACAAATTTCCAGTTTGCGGGTCTCTACTGAAGATTTGAACCCGGGATCTCCCGATCGGCAGTTGCGCTTGCAACTAACAAGACCAACGAAACAGTCACTTATTAATTATTAAATAACTTTCTGTTACTCAACTATAGTACCTGGTGTGATAAAGATTACAATTAATACTATTTAGTCATATATAATTACTTATCCATACGTATTAATATTATATAAATTGCACTAAACATCTGACATTACTTCCATTTTTCTATTCCACAGTAGGAAGTAAACTTAACTGATGATCTTAGGGTATGTAGTCCTCTGCGTACCCCTTCGGGGATTACAGACATGATGTTACATAGCTATAAGTAATTAAATACAAACGAATTATTTGCAAATGCGGATATATTTATTTCATTCCGCCTTGATAGTAATTTCAAGAAGACATTACAATCTTTTGTTCGTACAATTGCTCGCTACCACCCACCATGCTGATAAAAATCGCACACAATACATAGCACACCAGCAATAGTCTGATTCAAGATTATAGTAATAACATAATTATTTTACATTCTAAACTATAAAGACTGTAGTTAGTGTTTGAATTACTAAATAACAGTCAGAGGTAACAGATGTTGCTTTTAAGGTCAATAAATATTCACTAAACTTTGCAAAGGTTACCGAAGGCCTGGGAACAATTTGTAAAGCATCTGTAAATTAAAGTATGTTATTGCGACTTAACTAAAGTTTTAAATTCGTAATTAATCACCTAAATTATATTGTATGTTTTTGACAAAATTTAACGCGTCATCTAGTTCGTGAAGGCAGTTTTTAATAACGTAAAGCATAATTACAATCAGTGTTATCATAATAAAACTTCACAGAGCGTTAAAGCCTTGACATAGACATGTAGCAAACATTTTATTCGTGTTTCCACACTTTGGACGGCGGGTTTAGCAACCGATCCAGATTGCACTCTTTTGTTTGAACGACACGTTTCGGCATTCAGTTAACTATGTATGTTAGAGGCTTCAAACGTTTATAAATGAAGAACAAATGGTTTTTTTTTCATGTCTAACCTGTTTGTACACAACGCAGGACTCATTATATAATGTAGGCTGCGATATCAAATCCGTGAAACGTTGTAGAAAGCAAATAAGTTGCTAGAGAATGTTTAATGCATACTCTGTATCGATGATGCCCATATGAATTATATAAATTATACAGTTTTTGATTTCGCCGCGAACTATTTTTTATTTTATTTTATTGATCAGTAATGAAAGAACTTGACATAGACCTACTTATGTAAATGTAGAGCAAAACGTAAACAATTAACGTGAAGAACACAATAACAACAACTGAAGGCGGTTATTTTAAAATATCACTATTAAAATGAAATACGCGATATACTTGGCCTATATGATAATGACATCTATTAAACATGTCAATAAATTACATTTGGGCACGCACAATACTTAAGTCGCAAAAGGTCAACCTACCAGGCAAAGGCGTGTATACATGTTTGGTAATACCAGCATAAAAATAAATAACTTGCCATGAAATAAAATTATCTTTTTGCGATGTCATTCATTTGCATTCAATAATATACAATCAAATGAGAATTGTGAACGTTTCTTTCTAAATTATAGAAAAATCATATGCCGAGTTTATATCACGAAAAAATATTGTTATGACTAATCCGATCAAGTTCTATTTGTATTACAACGATAGGTTGCGCAAACTTCAATCATTGAAAAAGCGGAGTTGTTCTAGTTGTAACAATCTGAAGGCATGGCACGAATTCAAACAACAGGCCGAGCCGCACCGGTCGATCAAGTCAGGTGTAAAATGCTGCGTTATTCGTGAGCTCGGCGAGGCCCATTACACTCGAAAGTATGCAGCATTCAATCGTTACGTTGCCAGCGTTCCGCCAATTATTCTTGTTAATTTGTATACATACGAACCCGTTTTTTTTTGACTTTGTTTTTCGTTTTGCTGTACTTACGGAATTTTTTGTTCCCGTTACATTCGTTTCGTGTTATTTAATCATGCATGCATCTATATTTCAAATATTTTCTGACATTGTTTTGGTGATATTCTAAATTAAAACAAACATTTGCCGGCAAATAAAAATATCAGAATCATTGCTTTCATTTACATGATATTTATTTAGATTAGATTCTCAAATTTGAATACCGTCACTGTAAGTACGCTGCTTGTTGACCATGAACGCGATTTTACCGCATTGAAGGACCCTTGTCTTGTAACAAGTAACACCAGTTTGTAATAAACACTTATACATTATAACGCAATCATAAGTATAAGTTTATAGGACAGCACTCGGCTCTATGATCACTTTGTCTTGTTATATAAGTTTGCACGCGGATTCTTATAACTTAAACTTAAATACTGTCAAAGTTTCCGACTATGTGATATTGATATCAATCTTTTGTTTTATTCCAGATATGTATGCTGTGCGTAGTCACAGTTTATGCTCAATATGATTCACCAACGCCACCAAGGCTCCAAATCCCAGGAGCCGTCTCGTTAGGTGGACCGAGACAGGGCGGATTCCGACAAGGAAGACTACAAGCAAGTCCTGTTCCTGGAGGAGTTGCAAGGATAAGGAGACCTGGACTTGCAAGACCATCATTTAAATCAGTCGATGCAGCACCCCGTCCTAGCCTCCAAACACTGGACGAACCTTCAAAGCCAGTCACAGAGGAACCTGAAGATGACATAGATATCAATACTCCAACAGCCTTTTCACCCAATATATTTTCAACATCTGAGCCGCAAAATGACTACTTCGATATTACAACCACTTCTCAACCAAAGCCCCCAATTATCTTTAATCCTTCAATTTTCCAACAAACTACGCCGTCTGCACCGAAACCAGAGCCAATAAGACCAACTCAGTACAGACCGCTACTGCCACAATCATTCAACCCAAACAAAAATGACGCACCAAGCAGGCCACAACCAGCAAGGCTTCAACCTTTGTCAAGCAGACCACAGCGTCCCGTATTCAGGCCAGAGCCCAAGCCTTTCATTGACGAAGACGATGATGCACCCGTACAGCCTGTAAGGCAGTATTCAAGGCCACAAGAACCCATCAACCGTTCACCAGTCAAGAATGCTCCACAACAAAAGTATGTACCTTCTAACTCCCGGGACAAGAAACCTGTAGCTCAAATAATAAGAAAATACAGAGAAGAAAATGACGATGGTAGCATTACATGGGGATTCGAAAATGATGACGGATCTTTCAAAGAAGAAACAATTGGGATCGATTGTGTTACGAGAGGTAAATACGGATATGTTGATCCGGATGGTTTGAAGCGGGAGTATAACTATGAAACTGGCATACCTTGCGACAAAACCAAAGAGGACCAAAATCAGAAGGGTTTTATAGACTATCAAGAAAATAAGGCTGTCTTACCTAATGGTATTACAATTGATCTCGCAACAATGGGCAAAAAATCTAAGAGGCCATTCAGATCTGCGGGTGTTCCTTAAATTTAAGTACATATCAATATATTTATTCTAGGAGATCTAATTTTTAAGACACTTAAGTTCTTGTCATCTAGTGTTACTTCAAAACACAAAAAGTTTGTTGACATTGTGATTACCATGATGTAATATTGATCAACAAATAAACAAAATAAATTCTTCTTTTTATTTCTTTGTCATTTCCTATTTCCTGTTAAAGTAAAAAAAAAATCGGAATTGCTCCAACCATAAATCTGTGCATCTTTGTGAATTAAGGGCAATATTTGCGGACATTGTAACTAGGCTACTATTCTAAGGTTCTGAAAAACAACTAAGCTTGAATAAGGAACAGAATAGAATAACACCATATGAAAAAAGGTTATTCCAAGAATTATTTGGATACCCCAGAAATAGTATTTTAATGTTACCATTATATAACATGATATTCTTGTAATATGAATACCTTTTGTTCTTTAAAATAATTTTCCTGCTGCTTTATGTATTGATATAAATATGAAGTAATCTACATGTAGATATCTTTGTTACAAAATAATCTGTCTGAAAAAATCGTTTCTAGCGCTAAGACCGCTTGTTTTACCATTATCTTTCATATTTACACTCGTTTATAATTTTTTTGTATTGTAAACTTGTACATTTGAATGGAAATATATAGCAGAAAAAAATTCTCAATATCCAAGACCTAAAAAACATGAAATTTATGTTCAACATTATTAAACCTACTTTTGTAACGACTGGCCAATGCAACTATCCTATCCATAGGCCAGCTTGGCCTGAAATCGAAATTAAACTGTTATTCCAGGACCTGGGTCTTAGCAGATAAAAGAGATTCTTTCCAAAATATTATGCCTTAATAACAGTGCAGTAATTGACTTTCTCTGTGCCAACTTGATATTTGTAAGTTTGTTGAGTTCCATATATAAAAAATACAAGAATCAGTGGGTCATCTTCAAATCCCTTCATACCACAAACTCTGTAAACCATCACAGTATTTAATTGTCATTTTATTAACTATTTCAGATGAAAATATAAATTAGACATGAGAACATGACAACCAAAAATTGGCCACACTCCAATTAGTTTGACTGACAATTTGAAGACAATAAATTTGAACTGAAGTCTAGCATTCAAATAGGATAAAGTACAGTGTCAAACTAATTTAATTTATTTAAAGAGCATTTGGCAATAGGCTCACCACCTTTTTTTTATAGTAAGGAAGTAGAGGACGGGCATGCAGTCCACCTGATGGTAAGTGGCTACTGCCACCCATGGACATCTGTAATCAACCTCAGATAAGTCGACCACAGATGTGATCATTTTAAAGCAATGAGAATGCTTATGTACCTTATTAATACTGTGTTAGGAGGAGCAAACCAAAATATCTCAATTTTGTACTTTTTGTAAGTAAACACTAAGACTAGCCTAATATTATGTCAAATTCTATTGTAATTGAAATCCAAAAAGTCTTGGCTGGTAGGTAGCATACTTATAGTCCACAATTTGTCTTTTGTTGTAAACCTCTATGCCATAAACATTATTATTAACAATTGAACTTTGTCAAGTGTACTATCATGTTAATATAGATAAATACAGCTTTCAGTGTGAGAATAAATTTATAGAACTTGCACATTAAAAACCAACAAAAATGTAATTAGGATACATATTGTTCATAACACCAACTTGTTTTATATCATGTCATTGAAATCTGAATACCATTCCACCGCCTTCAGCTCTAAAATGTAACATCACACCAATAATATCTGAAGAGGTAGTCAAAGGCGTGCTGCAGACTGCCACACGTTATAATTACTAATAATCTGTTACTTTCATAAATCACTAAGTGATTGGGGTGAGTATTTCTGTACACAAGTCCAAGCACAAATCCAAAGCCCAAGCTTCTCATAAAAATACGTGACTTCACGCCTTTAATCCCCGAAGTGGTAGGCAGAGGAATGCAGAACATTCCCATGATTCACTGGTTTCATTTACGTCCCACTATGGAATAAATGGTGAGCCTATGGCCATGCATCCGGCACATATCCAGACTCCAAACCACTACCAGAAAATCTAAATTAGAATATTTTGTAGTGTTCTGACCGTGAATCAAACCTGGGACCTACCGATCGGCAGTCACACTCGCTACCAACACAACCAAGAAGGCAGTCAAAAAGTTCTTATAAAAATAAATAAAAATAACATCACACCTGTAATCCCTTAAGAGTTAGATAGAGGAATGTAGCACACAACAATGTCTCACTATGGAATAGGTGCTAAGCCTATTGTCACAAACCAGGCACATTTCCAGACTTTGAGTTATGTACTATACTATGCCAGTACTATCTAAACGTATTTTCAAGCCAGTAATCTCCCAAAAAGGTAGGCAGAGGAAAGCAAAGACAATTTTCCCAGTTACATTTACATCCCACTATCGAATAGGTGGTGAGCCTACTGCCATGCATTGGGCACATGTCCAGACTCCAAACCACTACTAGAAAATCTAAATTGGAAAGATTTAATTGTGCCTGACCCAGGATCTCCCCATAGGTAGGCACTCTTGTAACCAACATAACTAATGAAGCAGCCATTACTACCTAATTAATAAAATGTAACTTAGAACAGTCTCATATGGCATGTATATTTTGTAACCAACATGACAAGGTAAATACAATTTAATTTTAAATTTTCCAATCTCTTACAATTCCTTACGGGATATTTGAATTTCATTAAAAGACAATTTGATAAGAAAATCAAATTTATTGCAAAATACCTAAGTACAATTACTGCTAAGACTTAATTAATATGGGCGATTGTTTATGTATGGTTGTGGACGCCTCATGGGAGGGGGCATTCTGTTTGGAGGAGTGATCGAGATATCCATGTAATTGCCTATTTGGAATTTCACCTGCGACAAAGTTTTATTGTCATCTGCTCCTCGCTGTCCTGAACATGTCACACCAATCTCTCTCATACGATATGTGGGTGATCTCATGTCGGGGTAGACAATGGCAAAATCAAAGTATGTGCCTTTACGGCGTGTTTCAGGATTGACTTCCTTGACGAGACCCGTGAGTTCACGAAGTGTTGCGTCCATCCAGGTGTAAATTTGTAATTCATTCTGCGGCGCATTCCCTCGAGCATAATCACCTGGTGAGTTATGTCTCCCTGTAGAGCAGAACACTCGTAATAACAGGGGACATGTCTGAAAAAATACATTTGCTCATCAGATGAGTAACCATATTATATTGTGTGCATAAGAATACATTCCCTGACTCTATGTTGAGTTAGAGTTGTGTGATAAAATCCACTTTAGACAGATAACAGTATGCTACAGCACAGGAGGGAGAAGCTGTGCTTTGCAACCCACAACCCACATCAGCATGGGTATTATAGATATAGGCCTTCAGGGGAAGCCTTTGTCCAGCAGTGGACTGCAACAGGCTATTGAAGACATATATATAACTCATATTTCACAACTCAATTGTGGCCATTCAATGCTATCTAAGCACAGCCTGTTATATGGAAACCAGAATGATGATAAAAAAAACTTATTATCATGATACCACAATCACCAGCCTGTTTTTTTTACTGATGATTATTTGACTGGCCCGTTGTTGCAGTGGTTAGTGAACGTGACTGTTGGAGCGGGGGTAGTGAGTTTTATTCCCATCCAGAATAAATATTTGTGTGATGTGCACAAATATTTGTTCTATGTCTGGGTGCAAAAAAATATCTATTTAAGTATAAATTTATATGTATTTATGTAGTTTATCAGCCATCTGGTTACCATACCACAAGCTCTCTTGACATTTAATTTGGAATCAGATGGCTTGTGTGGAAATGTCTTATAATGTTTATTATATTTATTATTATTTCTACTGGTGAAAACAAGTATTTCTAATTGATCTATATCTTTCTAAGTAGTCTATGGATCATTTCCACTCACACCCAAAACTAATAAGACGTAATAGTTGTCCACATAATAGCTTACAATAACATCATGCTTGTTATTCTCAAAGAGGTGGGCATAGAAGCTAAGTGCACCTTTCACCACTTAAGTTTACATTCCTCTATGCAATACTTAGGGTGCCTATTACCATACATCGGGCTCACTTCCAGAGTCAGATCCTCTACTAGAAAATCTAAGCTAGAAAACAAACATTAACCACAGTTCATCCGAGTATATGCAATGATTAATACTATAATATTATTATTGGCGTTAGACGTAACAGTAAGTTAAAATCCAATGTTAAGCTAAATTCCTAGAGATATTCTTGGAACATCATACATCATACATCATCATTCGTAATTCTGACATAAGGAAGATGCTTAGTATGAAAAAGAGTATCGGTGTAAAAATGAGAAAGGGCATGCTCCGTTGGTTCAGACATGTCGAGAGAATGGCGGATGAAAGAATGACGAAGAAAATATACAACGCGAATGTGGAGGGACGCAGGTGCCGAGGGAGGCC
>DWEI01000546.1:0-21153 GCA_018245875.1 Mysoria ambigua
CGCGTTTGGAACTCTCGTAGAATCATTAGATTTAAGTCGAGGAGTGTTTTCAAAGGGGTTTAACTCAATATCCACTATATGTTGAGTTGGGCCCTTTTGACACTCCTCTGTTGACGTACACAAATAAATGAAAGATCAAATGTCAATGGAGTCAATGGATAATTTGTATGTAGATCATTTGTGTATGGTTCTAAATGGAAAAGATATAAATAAATAACACTAATCCCAGTTTTTTAAATACATGTGATGCAAATACTGATGTATATATCAATATTTTCAAAAATAAAACAGAAAAAACATGACCTGTAGAACATATTTTATATAGAGTGATGCAAAAATAACTGTTTGCACACCTACTTACAACAAAATCACGATCTGTATGCGAAAAAAAGCGCATTTTTTTCCTGGCATTTCATCAATGAACTCACTTGCTAGTGACAATTTTATCTCTAGCTCTATGTAACTTTTTCCAGGCACACAATGAATGTGCCAGGTCAAGTAACAAAAACGCTACAGATTAGCACATGAGGTACTTTTGTTTACACACTGCACTTCATTCATTTTTTTCCAGAATTTAAAAGTGTGCATATTGAGAAACCAAACTATACAGAATTTAATTTATTATAATAAGCTAATTTTTATTTGAGTTCTTTAACAAAAAAAATATAGGGTTTTTCTAACATGCAATGTCCTAGCCCATGTATGGTAATAGATTCACCCTCCTTTTTCATGATGGGGTGAATATAATTGCAAATGAAACATGGAAGTGTACAATACTTCTCGACATACCTCTAAGAGGGCTACATGTGTGATAACTTTATCTCCACATAAACAGTAACAGCCTGGCAAGCAATGATAGCATTAGCACTTTGTACATTAGTATGATATTTAACTTAAAATTTCTAATTATGTGCATAAACTTAACTAACACGTGCAATCTATCACTATAATGTTCTCTGCCCATCAAACTTCACTGGCCATTTTACATTATGAGAACACATCTATGTCCAATAGTAAAACAATAAAATGACAATACATATATAACTTCAATATGACATCAAGCTGTTATCCCGGAAGAGGTAGGCACAATAATATAGTACAATACCATGTTTCACCAGTTATGTTTACATCCCTCAATGGAATAGTGATGGTGAGTCTAGTTCCATACAACAGGCACATTCCCAGATTCCAGAGTCACTACTAGAAAAGCAAAATGACAAAAATCCAGCCCAATCCAGTAGTGTAATTTAAAAAAAACAATATACCACAGAACTATTCGAATGTTTTACTGCTCAGCACAAATATTATCTGCAAAGGGTACAACCACGAGCATAGTCCACCAATTGTTTTGTTTTCCTTCTATCTTTAAACTATCTTACAGACCACTTTAACTACTGTTACTATAAAAGAACAACTAACGACAACTACTTAACATGGTGTTTGATGTACAAAAATGCCCATACGAATTGTCACGTGCACCCAACTAGGAAACATCTATACAAATGCTGACATTGCCCTTTATCAGTTAACTCCATACATTGCTAGAATTCTGTAATAGTCTCTGGGCTATGAACATTTACATCTAAAATATAACAGAATAAGATGTTTAACTTGTTCTGAGTACTGATAATTTCCTGTATTGTGAAATGGCTGAATACTTTCTATTGAAGATATACATGCTATTAAATAATTACATTATAATATAGATAGATTTTCTCAATAATGTAAGTGAAATGGCTTCCTTACCTTTATTACTTACTGTACATGAACCTAAAATCCTCAGCAGCATGATAAGTAAAAATATAATGTTATATTATAGAATTATTTCACACATTTTATGTATATTTTAACAATAGGGCTCTATCATAAAAAAGATATTATTTTAATGACAAAAATTAAGAATACTGTAAGAATTGTGGTCACAAAAAAAGCTAATGTTTCCACCCAATGTGTTTACAATTTGTATTATCAACAGCCAGTATGATCTTAACATATATTACATAGTATAATTTTTCTTACTATAACTATGTTGATTATAATCAGCTGGACTATTTACATCATAATAAACATATAATTATGTGTCCTATAAATTATTTAAGTAAGTACATTTAAGTAGAAAATCCACATGTGACATCTATATGTAGAACCTAATTAATATGATCTCATATCAGATTGTTTACAGTGCCAGTAAAGAGTACCAAGTACCAAATCTATGATATAGAATATGCAAAGTTGTAAAAATAGGATAAACAATTTATGTGTAACTTCACACCTATAATCCCCAAAGAGGTAAGCAGAGGAATGCAGAACACTTCCACGATTCAGCGGTGAAATGTGGGAGTGTTCTGCATAGATGTCACCTGTGATTTTCTGCTTAAATGTACTTATTTAGGTATCCTCAAAATCAAGTTCAAAACTTGCATTTATCACTGGTAACAACTGTTATAAAAAAAGGCATCATCTTAAAACAGCAGATTTAATATGATTGCCATAATATTCAGGCAGTTCATATCAGTATATTTTATCAGCAATCAGTATATAGTGTATATGATCAGTGCATAGATTTATTACATTGACTTGGAGGACCCATTATATGTATTATGGTTGCATACACAGATGTTAGTCAATAAATACTTAAACAGATAAATAATATGGTTTGTTCATTCTCACCTGACCATCGGAATCATAATATACAAGAGCTTTCTTACTGAGAACAAACAATCGCTCTTTATAATTAACTGGAGTAAATATTTTTTTGTTTTGAGATCTCTTCACCATGAACGCCTGGCGAATCACCTCTTCCTCATCTGTATTAGCCATGGCTTTCTGAAATCAGATAATACAGTTTTATTTCAAATAAATTATTTGTACATTCAAAAGTTCAAAGTAGTTTTTTGAATGCTGTTTATTTTGAGGAAAAATATAGGAAAAGAGTACTTATTAAATTCGTCTACTAGAAATGAATAATATAATGAAAATAGTAAATACTAGTTTATTTAAATACCTAGTCAAATAAGATACATAACATATTTTGGCGAACAAATAACGTAACTTTTACTTTAATTGAATGAAAGTCAACCAACAACAATAAACAATGAATAAAAATTGAGTGAACCGGCAACAGGAAGTTGTTGAAATAAAAAATATTAGTAATATAAACTAATTACCCGGGAATATCACCACTAAACCATAACAGCTCTTTAGGATAAAATTACCACTAAGCCATTGTTAATAAAAACTAAATATCATTCACTGCGATATGTCGAAAAATCACCAAAGCAAGTTTATAATATTATCAACCATTGTCTGCATTTGTCATTTTAGTTGTCTACTTGATTGAACATAGATTCACTATCGATATCACTACAATACTATGGCACAGATAATATAGTAATATCATAGAGGTGGACATTTATATAGAATAAGCGAGCTAAATAAAAAATAGTTTTGTTCATAGAGGAAGAAAATTAATTAAACGCCGGCTTCTTTGGACATCATCATTTATACCTGGTATACCAAATATAAGTTCTTTTTCGTTCTACCAATGCGACATTTTCATTTATATAATAAATGTGTTTTAGCTCGTCTACTTTTTGTGTTATGTGTGTGATTATATTTTAATAGTAAGTTAATACATTAGCTTTATATTTTTAGTAGGCGATAGATTTGCATTTAACTGCTATCCGGCTATCAATTTAACGAAATCTTGCTTAGGATGTAATACGCGGAAATTATTAGAAAAAAAATCTAGCTTATAGAATAGTTATTTGTTGTGAAAAATATTGTAGACTATAGAATTTATATTTATGGTAAAAAATATTAGATATATATAGTTTATAAATAAATATCAACAATATATTGGCTGAATATGTGAATTAATAGATACAGTGAAAAAATATTTTATGATGGTTTAAATTTCCATTTCCAACTATATATGTCAGTTTGTCAGCATTGACATATTTAACCTGTACTTGTTTTATGACATTTGAAAGTGTAAAACTATTTGTTTTTAAAGTCTATTAATTCTTTTTTATAATAACGCTTTCTAGTATAAAATGTCTTCAGAAACAGCACAAGTTAGTTCGCTGCCGCTACCTCCTATGCAATATATAAACTTTTATACAGATGAAAATGTACGAAGAAACAAAGCTCCATTACCACCTCGTCCTATACATGATTCGTATTCAATGTTTGGACATCCATTTAATGCGGATGATACAATAATCCGGTCCTTAGAGAGTCAGGTAAGATTTCAAATACAGGAAGAAATCATATAATTACAACAGAAATGACTAAATCATGCTTAAAATTTAAAATATAACATAACATTACAATGTATTTTCCCAAAGCAAGATAGAGAAGTATAGTGTTCCACGATTTACTAGTAATGTAATACGATGTATCATAGTACAGGCGGTGAGCCTGTTGCCACACCATGCCACTACTGCAAATTCCAAGCTAGAAATATCTAATAATACTTTTTTGGCTATAAACTAGGACGCTCAGCAAACGTGCTTGCAATTATTCAACCAACAAGACTTGAGATTCTGAACCCAACAGTCAAAACCGATTAACCCTCATAAAAACTAGTTCATCCTTACTTTTAACTATCGTTATGGATTTTTAGATATTTTACTGGCTTCTTGTTTCAATCCTTGGTTAACTGGACAATTAGTCCACTGTATATGGGTTTCATTCCCACAAAGATCTTTATGGATATAAAAAAAAATATTTTTAAGCATTTATTTATAAACAATATGTCTCGTCTAGTCACTGTTGTATAGTGCCAGCTTAGTTCGGGATCAGATAACCAGGTGTAGTCTCTTTTCGTTATTTTTAAAGTTCTCATATATTACTATGATGTTGTAATATTACCACATGATCAAATAATATAATCACAGAGATTGTATTCCTTCTCCAGAATGAACTGGATTACTATTATCTCCCACTTGAATAAATGTTACTTCACACCTGTAATCGCCTAGGAGTTAGGCAGAGCCATTGTTCAGCATACTTCCTTCGTAGGATAGATTAGTACATTCCCATGTTTATCTAGTTTTGTTCACATTCCACTATGGAATAGGTGGTAGACCTAATCTAATTCACTGTGCAAATTCCTAGACTTGAGGCCACTCCTAGAAAATTTTAATTAGAAATAATATGATAATGCCCAATACGAGATATGAAATCAGGACATCCTGATTTTTGGTGGCATTTAGAACCAACACAACTAACCAGACAGTCACTTTCATAATCACTATATTATTAGGAAATAAGTAGTTGATAAAATTTGAGTACATTGACCTACTAGTGGTGGTGGCTCACATATGTAATAAATGTTGTTTTCAGGGGTTCCGAAGATTGTATCCTATGCATTTTGAACGAAGAAGAGAATTGAAAAAATTAAATCACTCACTATTAGTTAATTTCCTCGACCTGTTAGATTTACTGGTACATTGCCCCGATTCATCAAAAAGAGCAGAGAAAGTCGAAGATCTGAGTTTGTTATTTATCCATATACACCATTTATTAAACGAATTCAGGCCTCATCAAGCACGAGAGACATTGAGGGTAATGATGGAGTTACAGAAACGCCAACGAGTAGAAACTGCTATGCGGTAATTTTTTATTTTCTGTTTAAGTTAAATTCTAAGTATTTATAAGAATTTGTTTTTTTTTTTGGTAATCGTAACTTTTTGACTTCTAATTTATGCAGTGGTATTTTGTAACAAGAGGCAGATGAATGTGTGGCATGGCCATAATTTAATTTTCATTATACATACCAAGTTTTATTAATACCAATTTAATAATATCAGGCAACAGAAAATATTGTGAGGCAAGTATACATCTTATTACTCCATAATAAATACTGGTATATCTGAAGGCTGCTAACCCACACTAAGCTATTTTAAGACTGCATTAAGGAAAGATTTTAGTTATCAGAAAAGAAAAATTTTAATAATTTGTGATGAACATTTTTAAGCCAATCATCAGCAAAACTGAAACTAGTCACTGAAAATAATTGTATGATTTAAGAAGATACACAAACCACCCCAATCAGTAAACATAACAGCACCAACACACAAAATTAAAATAATGTAATGGACCTGTTAGTTATTAATGAATATTTAACTTACAGCTTCCAAAAGCACTTGGACAAGGTGCAAGACATATTACAAAATGCCCTTCAAAGTTTGCCAGATCAGAATGAAATAGAAACCAATTTTAAAGTGCCAGCAGAGATTCTTGAGCAGATTGAATGCAACCCACATGATAATGCCAATGCTGATGTTTGCTATGAACTGGACCGCATCATGTGTAATGTTATTGATAACATGAGATGAAAACTGTAGCTATAACCTAATGTTTAGTAATATGATTTTTATATATTATGCAATAATAAATGTTGAGAGAATATATTGTGTTTTCAATAACTCTAATACAACCTGCTTTTCACACACCAACACAATCAAGCAAACACAAATAAATTTAAATTTTCAGCATTCAGTATTGTATATGTTCAATAAAAAACATACGTAGTATTGAAATGGTTTATTAATTTACGAAGTAAAATACATCCTCTGAAATATAATCCTCACGGCGGTGTTTCTTTGTAATGTCAAAGAAACCCCAGAATTTCTGAAACAATAAAATCAAACAATCTGCAATTTTCGAGAATTATCTGGAAAGTAGAAAATACACTTATTTCATATTATTAAACTAGATACTTACTGTGTAACCACATGTAATTTATGCCAATATATGACACAATTTATGCCATTCCTTGCGGGTACTGTGAACACGACCTACATAAAATAAAACAGTAAGGAAGTACTTACATATGCAATGATGATGTGACGTCATAGTTGAAGAAAACAGGCCGTAAAACATTTGATGTCTTCTTCGATTGCACTAGAACCCCTGATACCTGTAAATCTACTTACGTTAAAATCGTGATCTTGTATGACGTGCTCATCGTTGTAAATATTCTGCGCTCTGTTGATGCGATGTTTGATACCTAAATTTACCCTTTGCAAAATATACAATATTTCCGTATCAGGAACCTAGAAGACAACCTAAGCAACTCTTAAAGTATGACACGACGCAGGACGAGATGTTTTCCAAAAATCGATTTTCAAATGGTAAACATAAGCATTCAAAACTCATTCACCTTATAAAAATACCCAAAATTTTCATTAGATGGTTATCATTGTCATTTTTGTTCTCATTTTTGCAACCATCAAAAATCGTTAAAATCCAAATTTTATACTTAGGATACTCGCTATATTTATTTAGCTTTTATCCCCAATCATCAATATTTAAATTATGTATTTTTAAATACTGTCGTGCATATAGCATCAAACGGTGGCAGTCATTTCGTTATTCATGTCATTTATTTTTTGTCAAAAGCAGAGTTAATAATCGCTCCGCCTTCTATAAGGTGCACCACTATAGCGAAAGTTACGCCTGCCATATCCTCCTCTACCTCTTCCCGAGCTAGATTCAGAGAACCGCCCATTATTTAATCTAGAGCTGTATTTTCCTGAAGGAGGTATATACATTTTCAAGTTTCTATCGCCACTGCGCGATCTTTTTTCGGTTGTTGACTTTTGTTCTCCATTATCAAAAGTAATGGGTCGGTGGCGCTTTTGTCCAGGGGATTGTTTTTCTGTCTCGTCTGAAATTATATCCTTATCCTGGAAAAAAAAATATATGTACTAAAATATAAAAAGGATCCCTCATTTAATGGTGTTGTATTAGAGTTATTATTCAATACCCACTTCTCTCTCTTTAATCTTTGTTTGAAACGAAAGCTGCACTTTACTCTTAAAGCTTGGAGGTGTACGAAATATATCTCGGATAAGGCTGTTGATATTAGAAGTTGTCTTTAAAGCAACAATCTTCAATTTCTTTTCTTCTGAATTATCATCGGCTTTTTCACTCTGGAATATTAATTATTGTGATATATTAATAGAAAATAACTATAAAAATATACTTTTCAACCTTTGTTAGGAAAAGACAAATGAAAACACAATTGTTCTTTTTTTACTATAATATTACTAGCTGAACAATTATACATTTAGAATTTGATTTATGTTTAAATTAATTAATAGTGTATTAAAATATGGAACATCACATCTGTAATCCCAAATAGGGTTTGGGATCCTATGTTTTAAGAGTATTATTTTTGAACCACTATGGCATTATTATGAGCATATCTTCATACACCAGGCACAAATCAACAGTTTTGTGACTATAAGAAAATTTAACTATGTTAAAAATCCTGTTGAAATTCTGATATTTGAATCCAGAACCTCTTTAATACTAGTTAAGCAGATTGTGTGTGTCGATTTTTCCGTCATATAAAATTAATCCTCATCTGATTAATTTAACAAAAACTGGGGCTTATGTCATTAAAGTTTTATTTCATATCTACATATACTTGCTATCCAAATTACAGCACTCTTACTGAAATCACTGGATAACATTTTAGGTGAAGTTTTTAATAAAAGAAAAGCAGACTTTGATACCTTAGTGACTTCTTTTAGTTTTTTGATGTAACCCTGAGTAAGACGAGCTGTATACTGCAGACGTAAACGCAGGGCCTTAAGTCTTGTAGCATCAGCACTGAGAGCGTCAGGTGCTTTCCGGCAGAGAGAGTGCAAGGAGAATAATGCACATTCAACATGAGAGAATTGCAATGATGGTGCAGATTTAGAACATTTTGTCTCCTGTGGTTTTTCTTCTACATTTTCATTTTTCTCCCCAGACTCATCTACAGCATCAACTGGTGCTTCTGGTAAATATTTCTATAAAACAAAGATACATTCATACATAACTTTATGTTAAATCTCTTATGGGATAGCCAGAGATGACTGAGTGCCCAAATATCTTTACAGACCTGCCACACTTCATAATCATTTAACAACATAACATCAAACCTGTAATCCCCAAAGAGGTAGGCAAAGGAGTGCTATCTATTGCTATGTTTTACCAGCTTTGTTTACATTACATCAAGGAATAGGTGGTGAGCGTATTGCCATATACTGGGCACCAATATATATACTAAGCCTCTCTTAGAGATTTCAACTAAAAAACCTAATTAGAATAATCCAATGGTGAATGTCCTGGGTTTTGAAGACAGGATTTTTCAATTGGCAGTCACCCTTGCAATCACTTGACCCACAAGTCAGTTTTCATATTTTAAAAATCCATTAGAAGTGTTATTATTGCTTTAAAGTATATGGAACTATACCAAATATTTTGAATTTTTTTATGAGTGTGGTTGAATATTAAAGAATAGACTTAAAATGTTAGAATACAATGAAAATAAAAAAGGTAGAACAACCATAATCACCACCACCACACACCAACATCAAACTTCAGCTGAAGATTAAACTTAGCTAGTGACAAATTGGAAATTTAGTTATTCAGAGAGAGCAGAAGGACATATTGCTTATAAAATTCCAACATAAAAAAGAATATTATGTAAAGAACCAATAATTTAATTACGAAATTGTGGTCACAAATAGTTTTTGAATGTATTTCATATGAAAATAATAACAATAACATACCATCAATACATCATACACAGTGTTAATCTTCTCCTGTGTGTTCTCAATATCCCCTGAAAATTCCGTCATTTCCGCGAATAATTTCAACAACTCTAGTTTTGAATCAGTTCCTCCTTCAGATGTGGGAATGTCATCCCAACGTTTCAAAACATGGTCACAGAAGAAATTGATAAATTGGTTAGAGTCCACCTGTGCCTGTTACAAAGAGAAATATTTTCTATACGAATATCAAAGTGAACAACTTATGTAGGAAAGTTTTGAAATCTATGTATAAAGCTATTAAGTTACATATAAGTGACAGTTTTGAGTTACATCTAAAGAACTATATTTAAACCCCTAATTAATTGCTATTATCTAGATTGAACATACAAAATATGGAGGTAAGAGGTTTGCAGACAGCAAAACTATATGCATATTGTTAAATTTATTAACAAACTCAATAACTACACTCATGAGCAAATATAATAAAATCACTCACAGAAAATAATGGCAATACATGTTGTGAGCACTGGATAATCCGATCCACATATTCAGGATCTTCAGGATGCCAATCATCGGGTGTAAATGCCAATGCAGCCACAAGTTGTACAAGTTCCTTCTTTCCCGCAGGCAATTTGCCTAGTCGAGACCAAGTTAGCAGTTCCATTATGTGTTCAAATTCTTCAGCTACTACATCCTGTAAATGGAAACACCGATTAAATGGTTACAGTTTTGAACAGCCTATACCATAACCTTATATCGGAAAACTATTACATTGTGTATTACTTGAGGCACATATGAGGTTACTTCAAACCTTCAGTAAAGTTATTCCTTATTACATCAGGTATCAGCCGGTGAAAGTCCTGCCCATATTGGTCCAAGTTGTACAGAGATTAGCCAGAACAAACACAGTTTAGTAATTTATATAGAATTTTAATTATATGTATAGAAGTATTCTGAATGTTTGTAGTGAAATACTAATCTGGTAAAATTTCTAATAGAATTCTGGTAGTGGTTTGAAGTCTTGATATTTGCCTGATGCATGGCAATAGGCTCACCACCTATTCCATAGAGGAACGTAAACGTAACTGGTGAAACGTGGGAGTGTTCTGCATTCCTCTGCCTACTTCTTCGGGGAATACAGGCATGAAGTTACGTTTGTAGTGAAATACTAAGTTCTGTAACATTCTACAAATACATCTAATGATTTAACAGAATGATCGTTGAAATATTAAAATTATTTCTTTTTTACCTCTAATATTTTCTTGCATTCAGCAATAATCAAATCTTCAGCTTCTTTGTTAATAACCTCCCGGCCAAGTTGCTTCACTTTGGTTGCTAGAAATTTTATACATCTTTCCCTGACAATCTCATTTGTAGCTTCACTGTCAGTGCTTTGGTGTATTTGTGAAAACACCCCTGCAAGCGCTCCTTTTGGATCTATCTTTATGATTGTGAGCAGTGAGTTGGTCACTACATTGATTTCAGTAGAGTCCTCAGACTGAAGAAGTTGTGCTAAAATATCAGCAATTCTCTGTGTGTGTTCCTTATTGGTTTTGCACATGACAGGCAGTTCTTTAATAGCTTGCTTACGGATCTGAAAGTTGTACATGATAAAGTTGAATTATAACTTATAGGTTACACATGCAAGTCGTAATAATGACGACAGTGTGGGCCATGTTAGATTTATCTTATACTTTAAATTACAATAAACATACATTTCAAATAATTAACACATGACAAGACGTGTACTATAAGTACTCAATATACTGGCTCTAATTATAAGGTATCTTCACAAACTACACAACAAAAGTTGATCTTATGTATTTATATGGAAATATGTATATACTTACGGCAACATCATCATCCTCGCACAGATCAAATTGTGCCTCAATAGCCTGTTCCGCTAAATTAGGAAAGCTATTAAAGAATTTTGCAATGAACTGTGACGCTAAACGTTTTTCCTTATCCGATCCTTTTACCGCAGCTAATATTTCCAGATATTCTTTCTCGTGCTATAACAATAGACATCCGTTAAAAACTAAACACGATTGACAATGTATATAATTAAGGTAATTTTAGGTTACCTTGGATATATCATCCTTTGCTTCCGCTAAAATTCCGTAGTTTTGATACAATTTATCTATATTATCGGACGACATAATTTCTAGCCAGAATAGACGGTGCAATACTAACACTATTAGTAAATAACTATTATTTATTAATATTATATAGATTAACTATTCTACATTAGAATGTCCCAAAACCGACCAAGACGCGTAGTACCATAGACAATAGCAAAAAATAGATCATTCACAGACGATTAAATAACTTTAAAAGGCAATGAAATTTTTTATGTCAGCCAAACTAAAGCAATATTACTATACCATAAAATAATATTATACTATTTGTTATTGGATTTTTTTACTTTAAATTTGTATTGGTCTGGATTTGTGCCACGTGTATGGCAATAGGCCCATTATCTATTTCATTATTGGATGTAACTTAACTTTTAAAACGGGATAATACTTCACTCTTCTTCCTTCCTCTTTAGAAATTACAGTTATACTATGTTCGTTTTTTTCATCTTTGATATTATGATATTAATAACGGATAACTTAAAGATAAATTATTACGTAAAATTTCGCATTTGGAAACGAAACTGGTGAAGCGTGGGATTCCTCTACTCTGTTCTGCATTCTTCTGCCTACCTCTTCGGGGATTAAAGGTTTATTTTAGGTTAAAATTTCTCATCATTAGGTGTGTCATGTCAAAGATGAGCATTTAATTTGACTGCCCTGTTAGTCATTTTCTTTGCAAACGCGACTGTTGATAGCATACAATCCCGAGTCGGGTTCTATTAGATTTTTTATGTAATACTGACCTCGGCTTACCTAGCGATCCATTCCCAAAACTATACGTATTGTGAGAAATACTAGAATGGAGTATAAGTACATAATCGTTCAATTTTCCTGAAATAAGTTATCATCGCATGCATTTTCTCTTTTCTCCTATTTTTACACCATTCATTAACTTTTACCCCGATCATAGAATGGTACCCACCATTACGTACTGTTTTATCGACTTACCGAGTCATTCGCTTACGTACTTTATTGAGCCAAAAAATCATAATTATAACATTGACCATCGTTAGTCTATTTACTATTGCGAATACAACCATTATTTTGAACTGTTCTGAATCGTCATAGACCCAGTAGAAGATTTGTGATTTTATTTCTACAGTATATATATTTTTGCACTGTATATATTTGTATTTATTGTATATTATTTATGTAATATTGTATGTATTCTTGCCTATGTTTGATATTATTATAATATGTAGCTACCATATTTGATGCTCTCTTCATCAGCCAGGGTTAAGTGGAAAATAATGCCATTAGGCATCAGGTACGCCTTTGTCTACCTTAGTTCAAGGAGTTACAAAACGAATAAATATATAGTTATGTTTAATATAATTCATTGCTTAAAGCCGTGATTTCTCAGTCTTATAAAACAATAAGAAAATCGTCATTGATCTCCATTATACAACTGCTTTTTTACTTATGTCTCCACTTATCTGCCGAGTATAGATACCTACTAATTCTGCAAAGCGGTACAAAATTTGCAATGAATAATTATTTTTACAGCTACGTATTTTTGATCACTCACATTCATAATATAACCGAAGACTAGGTGCTACACTCCTCTGCCCGTGTCTTAGAGGGGTTCACCGGGCATAAATCGTTTTGAATTTAGTAACGAAGAAGTCAGAAAATTTGACATTATATGGATTTTTATGAAGTACCTGAGTAATTTAGGTGGGTAAATTTAGGTTTCATTTGTAATTATTTATATCGGGTGATGAAAAACCTTTACCGCTATTTTTTCAAGTCTTATCAATCCCGAACATGTTGCTTAGTAATGGTAGGTGACAGCTTGCGTATCCTAATACAATGCAAATCCTCTAATATTCAAACGAGTTCTTCGTTTAGGTAATATAATAGGGTTTGTTTAGGTGATATTATTATTTTTTAAACACTTATTAAATACGAATAAATGCCTAGCTGGTCGCCTAAGAAAAACTGCTTCTTTTGTCGTGTTAGTTGCAAGTGCAATTTCCGATCGGGAAATCCCGAGTTTGATTCCCGGGACAAGCACTACTAATTTTCTACTTTAAATTTTCTAGTAGTGGCTTGGAGTCTGAATATGTGCCCGGTATATGCCAATAGGGTCACCGCATATTCCTTAGTACCTAGTATGTAAACGTAACTGGTGAAAGGTGGGAGTGCTTTCTACATTGCTTTGCTTACCTCTTCAGGGATTGCAGGGGTGAAGTTACTTTACGTTATTAAATACGAAAAAATGCAAAGTGGCAAATGTAAATCTACGCATAAATCACACTTAATATGTACACACGCTACATGACCACATCACACCACGGGCGGATCCACGAGGAGGGTCATGGGGGTCATGACACCCGCCCCCCTCGGCTGGTTCCATGACCTAGGTGGACCACTGATTAAAATAGTTAAACATAATGTTTTCATATATATTTGTCACAATAAAGAATTCATAAGTACCTACTTTCGACATTTAATTAATTCGATATGATTTTAGACTAATATAGGTAATAATAAATTAAATAAGGTCCGTTAATAAATTAATTTAGTAAGGTCGGAGTATTTTTTGGTTATTATAAGAAGGTTTGGTTAGTTGAAGAAGAAAATCTTACCCCATATCCGATCTTACCCCAACGTATGAATGAATGAACGCATCAAAAACGTGACCCCCCACCTGGCGTTAAAGCTGGATCCGCCCTTGCATCACACCTGTAATTTCCGAAGTGGTATGTAGATGAGTAAAGCGCACCCCCGGGTTAGGTTTTCGTAACGCCTAATGAAACAATAGATACTTAATTGAGTTACTCAATCTATGCAATCTAACATTGTACCAAATTATATATCTAATAAGCAGTAAAACTTTGCTACCTTAATTACACTCATTCATCAAATACATTGCAAAAAAATAGCTAAGACCGTTAAATTTTTAATTTTATTCATTTATTCGTACAACACCTAAAACACTTAAAATATGTAGCGTTAACTTTTAACACGAGAAATATTGACTTAACAAAAAAAAGAATGGTAAAACGGTTTTAAGTGAAGAGAGAAAACATACAAGCAGATAACAAGTAAGTAGATACAACTGCCGTTAATGTTGCAATGTTTCGGTGCCTAGACATCAGGCGCAGAACTTGCAAGAGCGCAGAAATGACTAGATCGAATGGAAAAACGAGTTTTACCTTTTCCGAAACGTTACTGACATCGAGAAGAGAAAATGTCAGTGTGTAATGACTAAGACGGACCATTTTTTAAACGCGTAATAATAGAAAGCGGGCCGGGAAATATCAAAGGCTAGTTACGGCACTGCGAGTGGTCTTGATTTACTTTAATATCGGGAGTTTATTGTAGCTAATAAGGTATTTATAAAAACAGTTTGTGCCCGTGGTAGCGGCATAGGCGGCGCCAAAAGCTCTGCTCTGCTTGCAAGTTCAGCAATAGGCTGTTATAGGCTGATGATGTTCATGACTCTGCTCGTGAATAAATAAATGCATTTTAATAGGTATCTTTTTATATCTAGCGATTAAATTATCATTTATAGTGGATGCGTGTTATCCGGATTTAAACGAAGATCTTCTCATTAAATTTGGCATGGCAATAGGCTCACCACCTATTACTTAGTGGGACGTAAATGTAACCGGTGAATCGTAGGAATGTTCTGCATTCCTCTGCCTACCCCTTCGGGGATTACAGGTGTGAAGTTACCTTTATCTTCTCATTAAATTGGAACGCCTTCAAAACAACGGTATCCGATACATATTTAGCTTACGCCAGTATGACCATATCTCAAAATATCGTCGCCTACTTAAATGGCTCCCTATTCGAGAAAAGCGTAACTCCAGAATGCTCTCATTGCTTTATTCTATATTCAATAATCCATCTTATCCCACTTATCTCAAGGATACCTATCAATACGTCTGTGAGACGCATGACAAAGTACTTCGGTCATCTAAAAATCTTACGCTAAACATTCCACAGCACGATACAAATTATTTTCATCAATCTTTTACTATTCAGGCTATACTACTCTGAAACTCCCTGCCACAAGATGTTAAACATCAGTGATGATGATGATGTCCGTGACTATTACCTAAAAACAGGCGAGGCGTCTAATATTAGTTCTCCAATATTATAATTTTTAATTTATATGTAGGTACTTATTTATTTCTTTTTCTATGTATTTGTATTTATGTATGTGTATGTATGTATTTGTTTTCATGTATTTGTATTTATCTATGTGTATGTATGTTTGTGTATTTATGTATATGGATATATGAATGTGCATTTATTAAATTATGTATGTCTAATTATATGTATAGATTTATGTTGATAATTTTATATTTTTATATATCTACATATATCCTCTTCATATTAGTATGATCTGTGGCCTAACCAAACTTTTCATCATCACCTGGGTTGACTGGTAGAAAATGCCAATTGGCTTTAAGTCCGCCCTTTGTAAATAATACTTTTACAATAAAGATTAAATAAATAAATAAATTTTTCGTGTTATTAATGGCCAAATGTCGCCTGATTAAAATAAAAAGTAATTAGTTGCTTCAATATCTATATGACTAGGTCGTGAAGATTTATTTATACAATTACGAAAACGATAATTATTTAATGTTAGTAAGTAATATCCTGATTTATTCACCGTTAGATACTTATGGGTACTACCTACTTGATAACTGACACATGACTGCACTACCTATAATAAAATGGTATTAAATGTCGAAGTCGCAAACTAAATTCAATTACTTACTAGATATAGGTGCTCCAAAATTAAGTAGATAAGTATGTAATGAGATACCACAATCACTTGTATTTATTACATTTTTAATACATAACGTCATCGCTATAATCCCTAAAGAGGTAGGCAGAAGAGTGTAGGTATCTTAGTTATCTAAATGCCTCAGTAGATATTAGGTATGTGGTTGGTTAGAAGCAATCAAATTAATAGTCAAACCTTATTTAAATATGCTGAAATGATGCGTGTAAATATATATGTAGGTATATTTTGTATATAAAAATGTTTTGAAGACCGAAAGAATTCAGTGCAGGTTCTCGGCTTGGTACCCGGCAATAAAACTGCACAGTCGTCGGCCGGCGTGTGGTGATATATACAGCCTTGGCCAAAAGTTTGGAACACCCCATATGTTTTACAGGTGCGCAACATTTGCAAATGTTAACAATACCTTTTGTTTAAATATGAATTAGGCGGTATCTAAAAGGGATTTAAAACAATACCGTACCTAGTTAGGGCCAATAAAATATTTGTTGCAAAACATGGTATTACTTATGTAATTTGAAATATTTATTTCATTTCACTATTTCGCGTCGTTGTGTACACATACCATGATCTAGCGCACTTCTTGTATTTTTTAGTGTTTAGTGACATTAATTTTGATACAAAATGCTTAAAACACCCGAGCCGTCTTTTAAAAACGGGTGAAAATTCAACTTTTACATTAACAAGGGAAATTCCAAGTTCAAATATCCAGTACTGTTAAGCGTTAAGAGCGATTTGCCGCTAAAATTTGATAAAGCTCCTAAAATGGCATGCACAGTCGCCGGACCTTAATTCAATATAACATTTATAGGGAATTCTAAAACTTAAGGTCCGGCGTCACACAATAACAATTAAGGATGAGCCAAAAAGACGCCTTCGTTAGGAATGGAATGCCATTACTGAAGCACAATGCAAAACTCTTGTAGGCTCTATGTCAAGAAGAATTGCTGCTGTGATAGAGCAAAGGATGGACCCGCAAAATATTAATTTTAAATTAAAATAAACATTATTTTAAACAAACACAAATTGTTGCATTACATTCAATAGAAAACTTTTTAAGAAATTCAAATATCATAGGGGTGCTCCAAACTTTTGGCCAAGGATATATGTAATAAAAATAATCGTTCGATATAAATATATGTAGGTACCCAAAAGGGAGAAATTGAGAAGCTATTGTTACATTTCGTAAATTTTGTATATCTATTGCGCGAAAATATAACTGGTTATACGTGACAGTGTGTCACACCCCTCTGTCTACATCTTTGGGGATTAAAAGCGTGATAATTTTTTTTCATGCATATTAGAATAAATAATAAACAAATTTAGTACCAATTTCAAAGATTTTAATTCGAAGACCAGTCAATATTTACCTACGAGATTCCGCAGGCATCTGCTAGCTGCCTTGAATACACTTTTAGGTACATAGATACTGAAATACCTACTAGTGTAAGTACAGATAGTTAACATTAGATAGTTTTTTACTACTAAAAACTTTTTTGTTTTACAATCTAACAACTAATTATAATTGGTGATAATTGACAAAATCTAGAGGCTAATGGTGCTTAAAAATTTATCTTTGAATGCACCTGCACAGGTACCTAAACAATTCTAAGGTACGAAAAACTTACGTATCTATCTAAGTATTTATTATGTGCTATCTTATCTCTAAGGCAAGTCGGTAAACTAACAAACCAAAGTAACAAACGTAAGGTACCTGAGTTACCTATTTAAACAATAAATTATTAGTTTCTTTACTTAAGTAGGTATCTACTAGATGTCATTTTTTTAAGTAGTAGGTAGTACAAGTATATAAGCACGCAACAATAAAAACAAACTACAAACACAATTTCAGGCGTAATTAAAATTTGTTTTTTTTTAATTAACATGTTTTAGACCACTTGATGATATAGACATTATGTTAATGCGTTATGAGACGGTACTTCCTTGAACAAATTTCGTTTGTGCCCATGGGTACGAATTAATGACGAATCCCTTGCCAGATTGCCGTCAGAGGCAGTGCCTATTAGGGAATAAAAAATATTTTTAGACGGACTTCATTACGGCGGTGTCCATTATTTTGGTTGTAATTAGGCAAATTAAACGATAGCGTGGGGCGCGGCGGCGCTGGCTGGCGGGGCGGACCGGGCGCGCCGCCATTGGCCGCCGAGCTCCCGCCCTCCGGCGCCGCGGGCCGCGCCACGCCGCACCGGCCGCGGCCCGCGGCGCGCCGCTCGGCCTCAGTCGCATTACGGTCGCGGTGTGTACGCATCTGTCGTCTTCAAGCAGTACACGGTGGTGTTGTGACGGCGAGTGTGTGTGCGATGCTTGGACAGTGATCGAAGCATGGTGAATTACGTCAATCCGCTCGCCATGTACCAAGGCAAGGGCGGGCAGTACGGCGCGGGAGGCTGGTACGGTTGGCAGCATCAGAACTTTGAGGAGCAGCAGTGGTGCGCGTGGAACGGAGCGCCGACGGGAGGGGAGTGGCCCTCAGATCCACATCACTTCAAGCGGGAACCAGGTGAAAGAGAAATAGGAGAGATTCCGTCTCCGGCGCGCGGAGATTTAGCGAGCCCGAGCGAAGGGTCCCCGGGCTCGAGACCGTCGCAGCCGCCGGCGCCGCCACGCTCGCCCTATGAGTGGATGAAGAAACCTAATTACCAGACTCAACCCAATCCAGGTACTTATTTAATATCTACTTAAGAATACCGAGATACTTAAATACAAGTTATATAAAAACATTGCTTTAAATCAGAACAGTCCCTTCACAAAAGGCATAGTTTTAAACGTTGATTTGAAAACAAATATCTTGTTGATTTAGCAAAGTAAATTGCTATTACTCAAATTAGCTTATTTCAAGATTAATTTAAAAATACTATCTATAATAATAAAAATAAGTGCTAGTTTTACCTAGATATAACTAACTTTGTGGGTATATGAAGTAGTTTGTAGGTACCTATATGGAAACTTTACAGCACCAGGAATCTATAAGTACACTTTTTGTTTCATATTAGATAATTAAATATTTTGCGAAATAATACCTGCAAACACTATGTTTAGAACTAAGAACTTAATAACTACCTGTATTTATTGTAATCGAATATTAATGATAAGCTCTTGATACTACCCTCTATTTTCACATATATAATGTTTATGTCTCATTAATTATTTAAAATATTGATTGTTTGTCCTTATCCACCTTCAAGTTTGAAAATTATCAGATAATTGAATTATTACAAAAATGAAGTTCTTTTATAGCTAGCCAGATAAATTGTATTCGTTAATAGCTAAGCATTTTTTTTATTAATCTATCAAAATCGCTAAAACCCGATTTTTTAAAGAGTTTAACTAGACAGTAATAATATCTTTATATTCAAACAACGTGCTTGATGTAAATCGAAATATTGTGGTGTAATAAAAAGTTGGCAGTGATAAAAATACTTTATTATATTTGCTAATTCCTATTTAGTCTTAAAGATGGACACGTGCATTGAAAACTGTCACGCTTAAAATTTTTTTATGATGGTTATGATCCAAAGAGATAAAGCCTTTAGTACGCTGTCTCAGGAGAGTCAGACTATAGGTAAAAAACGGGTCATACATTATTATAGGTTGCATACATTATAGGTAGAAAAATACATACCGGAAAATACTTGAAAACATGAACATTTATTATAAAAAGAAAAAAAATACTAGTTTATTGCAATTTATAGATTATAACAATACCTTTAGTATTACATGGATTAAATACTTTTGAAGTTTTTAAGGCAGCTTAAGAGATGCAAGATAACGCCGCCGCTAGCGGAAATACAATATAGGTATAATTTTTTTTTGTTCATTTGCATGACCTATGTAACAATATCTACTATTACCATTAAAACTACATTTATTATTATTATCTGTTATCATCATGAAGTTCTCCACTGTATGTTAACTAAAAAAACTTATACCTTATATATGTGTATTTAAAAAAAATGTCTAGCAAAAAGATTGAATGGCAGTCTTGTCTAACGTTTGTGTTTTATGCTATGTAATCGTGGTATGGTGTTGTGAAGAAATGTATATTATAAGTATTGACACCCTTGATCCCTTACGGGAAAGGTAGAAACCATCGGTCAAATGTATCTAACCTTACAAACCCAACCGCATGTATAATTCCTGAAGAATTACACAGAAGACAGATTAGTACAGTACGTTTCACTAGAATCGTTTTACCTCTCACCATGGGACAGGCAAGGAGTCTATTATCATACATCAAACATGAATTAAATCTGAGAGTTGCGAATATTGTAAATTAGTGCTATAACACACAATATGCTCATCACGCATACAATTCTGCAGTCTCACAAAAACGTATTTAGGTATATACTAAATAAAATGGTAGAGACAGTTGGTTCTCTTTAAAGGAACACAGTTCGTAATACTACGCAAATCGCACTACGCAAATACTCAAATACGCAGTACGCAAATCTTTTGTAGACTTAATGATTCTACTGAATTTTTACATTGAGTAGTTGTAAGTGCGACCGATGACCGAGATGTCTTGAGTGCAATACCCGGCTCGTTGAAAAGTTGAAATTCTTAATAGTACAATATACCTATGTAAAACGTACATTCACGCCTGTAATCCCCGAAGGGGTAGGCAGAGGAATGCAGAACATTCCCACGATTCACCGGTTACGTTTACGTC
>DWEI01000547.1:0-21145 GCA_018245875.1 Mysoria ambigua
TTAAGTAAACCCGTACATCTAATTACAATTGTCGTTATGAAATGTATACATGATACAAGTGCATTATTATCGCATAACTTGTTCAGGGAACACTTTAACGAGGTAACGACTGCGCGAGTGGGTACGAGTATAAGGCGACTGGTAATTCTACGCCGCGGTAATTTTTGGGTAATGTATTACCTCTATAACGTTTCCCAACCATTCTATTGTGATCATCGATGAATTATGTGAATTTTGTTTTTGTGTAACGCATTGTTGCCACCACGTTCGAACAGTGCGCGTTTGTTTTTTTCATTTTCAATGGAACGATTTAGTGCTTGGATTTTTTCCTTTGTTAGTATTGTAAATGACTTAGCTCGTTCAGTACGGTACGGGACTAATGTCTTATTCATACAAGTATCCGTTGCGATGAAATTATCTTTCAAATGGATACCTATTGAAGCGTGAATTATGAGTTCATTTTAATTCAATCGTCGAGATCTCTTGTCACCCGCTGAAACGATTTTGAGAAAAGAATTTCTGCAGACCGGAATGTAGACACCTCGATAGCTTCAACAGTTTGTCCACCTAATTTGTTCGTCGGCGCTCGGCTGTAAAAACAAATAGCTGCTCTCGCATTTCCCCTTTTCCGGCAAGATAGAGACGGATATACACCGACTGGGGGGATAAAAAAGACGGATAGTTTCCCCGAGTGCCGGCTCCGCATGAATGAGCGATTGCTGGTTAAGTTCAAGCTTTTGTCTAGTTCGCTACGAATCTTGTTTGTCTGATGTTGTAAAGAGCTGCCTTTGTAATAATTAATCGAGCTTTATCTAATGTTGTACGGTTTGGATTACTCGCCTGAAACTTTTAATTGAATTTGTTTGTCGATTTTAGCTTTTTGACGGGAGCCTGTAGTGAGTGGCCTTTGAACAATTTTTAGGTAACGCTTTCGCCAAGTTTTGTTTATCAATTTATGTACCTGTGACCGTGTTTTTTTTAACATCCAACAAAATGTCCTAGTTATTTTGGTAGCAATTTTAGTTGCTTAGAGTGTACTACACTCTTCTGCCTACTTCTTCGGGGGTAATAAGCGTGATGTTACCTTTACGTTTTGAGTTTGTTTTGGTCCCTATCTAGTGACCATATTGTGTTGTGTGTGTCTCGTGCGTGTGTTTCATTAATATTATCCAATATTCTATTATTGTTGTTGTTTTCACTATTATGTGTGTTTCATTTTTATATTTAAAACTTATTAATATTTTAACAACTTTGTACCCACCTTATTTCGTTAACCTCATAAGATTTTTTTTGGCGAGAGCGGGGTCGGTCCAACTAAAATTTTGTGAACTTCGCTTGCGGGCGGCGGGGTTTTATTGAGATAAATTTGGTCGTTGTTCAAAATTCACATCGTAATTAAGCGGACCGCACTCTATTGGGCCCATATTAACACGCTCGCTGAAATCTGCGCCGGTGGGTGCTTGCGACCGGTTTAACCCTGCACCGCCTTATAATGGAGGCTCGATGTCGACCACGCGTGAACGTAATAAAGGCTCACATCTAGGTTCATTGTAGTTTGCATAGAACATTTATTATTATAATTTTCAATTTCACTCTACGAGGGTTGGGGCGCGCGGTAAATGGAATACATTTGTTACGTTATCAATAATATTGTTTATTTTATAGAAAGTGCTCCCTAATCGTTGAAAATTTTAATCACGTTAACATGATCGCGAAGTTTATAAATTGCTGTTGAAATGCATTTGTTTGATTTGTCGTTACTTACGGTCTTTGTTATTGAATTTATCGTTATAATTAACCTTAAAAGAAGCAACAAAATTCGGTATTTATTTTGAATGTTTTTTATACTACTAAAATTGTTATTCTCCTACGTTTCATTCTTCTTCGTATTAGGCGTGAAAGTGAATGTTGTGAATAATAGTCTTCTATTGTACTGTTTCTGTGAATCGCTTCATTTATTATTGAATATCTAGTAAAGTATATTTTCCTATGAGCTACATATTCTGTCGCAACTCAGTCCAGTCACAGTTCAGAAATACTCACTTTTACTCATCTTCGCATATTTTTGTCACCCGCAGTTCTCAACGTGAATAAGATGAATCGTACGGGTTGCGTTTATTATATAGATGAAAGATTTGTGAGCCGATGGACCATCTGTCCAAGGTCCAGAAACAGTAATATCCTGCAATTCTTCATTCTGGCAGATAGTATATGTATAGGTTATTCTAACATATGTTTCTCGATTTGAATTCAGCAATAACTAGTGGTAAGCTTGTAATTTTTATCAAGGATATTATTATTGTTTAGTTATCAATATTTCAAAATTTTGAATTCTTCGACGGCAATATATTCACGAAAAACATTACCACCAGTTCTAACAGGCACGTTTTGATGTACGACGATACTAACGAGCCAGCGGCGTGCACTGGCATTGCTTTAATGGCACTGAAGTAATTAAGAGTGGTCGTAGTGAGTGGTAGGTATTTATTGTACATTGTGCAAGTGACTTGGCCACGCGCCAATGTAGACGTGAAGCTTTATGAATCAGAACAATGTATTAATTTGATGGAATTTGCTGCCGGCCCACCGACGTATTGTATCGTCAAGCCGTCTGTCTATATAGAGTTGTTGATGCGCGTTCGTGTAGTGCGGAAATGCAATTACGAAAAACCGTGGTTAGTTTTGGTCTGCATGCAGGTTCTAGGTCTGTCGCTTATTGGCGCTGATGATTTGATTTTGATAGGCAAGGCGGTGGTACGTTGGATGAGGCAACCTCGTTCGAGCCTCCTGGTTCGAGTTATAGGTACGCAAACATATTGTGTACTGTGCGCGACGCTCTCAAACTGAACACGGTCAACACGAAATGAAGAGAACAGCGAACGGTGCAGGATCGGATGAACCGTGAGGCTATAATCCCGAACGCAAGACGTAAATCGGCGCGGCCATTGTGAGCGGGAAATCGAACTCGAATGTCGCGAGACGAAAGGCTCTTTGTGCACAATCAATGGCCCCTAGATTGCTGGTAACTTTCTTTGCTGTGCACAAGTTTAAGTTTCAAACTGCTGGCGGGTATCCACTTTAGTGCGAATCTATCCTTTCGCTACTAGTTTGTAATAAATGAGGTCGAATCAGATATCTTTGTAAATTTCGTCAGATCCTCTCTGCGATAGCGCTGGTGGGGGACGAATTAGCTCTATTGTTTAAGGAACAATATTCGTGAATTGTTCGTTTGTATTCAAAATGTTCGTCACGTTTGAAATTGTGAAGAATCGTCTTTATTGATATTAAATTGAGTTTCCTGAGTTGTGATAAAATAAATTTGTGTAATAGTATAGAAATTGCTGAGTAATTAGATATAGTACAAGGTTACTGATTTCAACTTTTTGGTTTGCTTTTAATATTAATTGTATAAAAATTTACGCATTCGGTAACCATAAGATTTTTACCATGTAGGAATGTCGCGGTATATTTGAGCATCACTCAAATACACCGTTCTCATTATCATCTCATTATCCGAACTCATTATCATCATTTACAGCTAGTTGATGTCGTACAAGTTAAAGGATATTACGGACAGCTCTAAGAATGTAGAATTCTCCGTGAGGTTTTAGTTCATTCTTGCCCGGATGATGTTTAAGTTGGAAAATGGCCGTAAATGTAAAATCTAAATATACTAGATTTTAATCTTCTAAAACAAAAAAAAATCAAATCCCATTCCGGGCGCTCGGACAGGACATTAACGGGACAATAATTCACAATCAGCCTGTTAGTGCACAAATTAAGATGTTGCCTTGCGGCGGGCACGTACCCGGCCGGCTTGTTTGAAATACGAAGGAGCTCATCGGTCTGGCTCGTTAAGCGGCGGAGCGTGCTTTTATTACAGCGGGGCGTGCGCCGCGGACGCGCGCCCCCTGAATATTAAACCGGTGACACTAGGTCATGCATATTGTGAATTGTCCCGTGGCTGCTTGTAATCGAGCGTGCCTCCGACGCCATGCACGATTCGATTAACGCCCCCCCCCCCACCACCACCACCACCGCCCCCCTCCCTCTGACAATACGCGTCGCATCAATGCAATCTATACTGCCTGATGAGCGATGTAGATTTTGTAAGCGACAGAGGTCTCCTTTGCGCTTATCGAAGTCTCAATCGTGATTTCTATTTGGAGGGCCCTTCCGTTTTACAATTGTACACGACGATTTGAATGGGTGATTGATCGGTGGCGAATCGGCGTGAATTCTTAAGTTATTGTGGATAGTAGGTAAAAAACTAGCACGAGTTATGAGTGATCTATTCTGAACATTGTAAAGTAAATTAACTTTAAATGGGTAAAATTAGATATTTTTTTTATTAATTGCCTACCGTTTTGTACTTGATAATGCAAGTTAAGATTATGTCATGATTATTAGGAAGAGAGTAAACAAAGTTTTTACGAAGACATCCAATACGATTGAGACGAGCTTAGAATTTTAATTTAAACAATAAATAATCATTGCAGCGATCGTCATGACCTTGAAGCAATTGCATGCAGTGGATGATATATTTCACACATTATTAGTCACAAGACTTACCCGCAGCAATAAGTCGGGATAAGCTCACGAAAGTGCCAATGTAGACACGGCGCGGCACAATGCCCTATACATATTTGATCAGTTTGTGCGGTTAATTTGGCCGGTGTTATTCGACAGACCGACGCAACATATATACGAGTACGTAGTACGTACGAGGCTCGGTCCATGTGCGTGGTTAATGATGCATCAATATGCTCTTTGGATCGCTGTTTGCTGTTTGTAACGATCATTAAATATTTAATCGTTTTTATTATTTCATTGTACAGTTGTGTGGCGCGATTAAATATAATTTTATAGTTTATTTTGAATTTTACGATGATTATTATGTTTGTTACGTGCGACAATATATTTTTCGGCAAATGAAATGCTGCGAAAGTTCTCTGAAATTTGCTTGCAAATAACCAAATAGTATGTGATTTCTTGTACTGGTAACACATTTCCAACTTCTTTCTGTGTGCTTGTACGTTCTGAATTTTCTATACTATTAGTGAACAATACATAATAATAATAAAAATTATCGATATACCCTTAAGTGGTCCAAAATATTCTTTTGCATGTATCTTTATCTTCAAATCAATGAGACTATATTTTAATTTGAGTACTAAGTGCAAGAAGTTTTAAAACATTGCGATGGAGGTAACTTACGCGGGCTCAATTAGCACGCTCCAGCCGCGTCGCTAGCTAGTTTACGACCATGGGGCCGCATCGGACCGGAGCGGGGGGATACGAACAGGGCGAGCGGACCGCGCGGCGTTCGCGTCGTAACTCTTACCGCTCTAATCACAACGCGTCTACGTTGACGTTGCCCCGTCGTGGGACCGCGGTGATAAGCGACACGTTTTTTACTTGTTACTTGTAAAACATAAATTAACAATTTCGGAGGTATACAAGAGGTATAATAGTCTCTTGATGATTGAGTTAACATTAATTAAGACGGAATTTCAATACATTTTGAAGACGAGTTCACCTTTTTTATTTATAACTGTTAATCAATCATGTGTAGGCGTAGGCAGAGAGAGCTAAATATCAAATATCTCTCTCTATCTTTACAGACCATATGTGGTTCTTCTACATTCATATTTTTTTTCGTACACGCGCCGGAAATTCAGATTATTGTAATTAAATAGAAATAAAATGAAAATTGACTGCCTCGTTGGTTGTATTGGTTGCAAGTGCGGCTGCCGATCGGGAGGTCCCGGGTTTGATTTCCAAAATTTTCTATTTTATATTTTCTAGTGATGGCTCGGAGTCTCGATACGTGCCCGATGTATGGCAATAGGCTCACCACCTATTCGATAGGTGCGTAAACGTAACTGTTGAAACGAGAGAGTGTACCACACTGCTTTGTCCACGTCAACGGAGATGACAGGCGTGAAGTTACGTTTAAAAGGAAAATTTTAATTAAAGCATATTAGTTTATTTTAGTGCAAAGCATATCAATTCGCCGCCATTCCAGGGCGCGCGTGTGTTAAAGTTACGGTGACATGTCGTCAGGGGTGCTCTGACAGGGCGTGTTGCGGACAAGTGCGGGTGTATTAACTGACTCCATGTAGCCAGCGACCGCACTGTGCGATTGGCTTTAGAATGAGAATAAACTTAACTCACTCCGTCGTCCGGTCTGTGTTGATAGCAAATGAATTTATGAACAATTGAAATTGTACTTACGTTGCGTGAGACAAACGTTGCGTCACGCTTGTAATTACCGAGGAGGTAAGCAGATGAGTGTAGTAGCAACTGGTAGGTGGCTACCCAAGATTCACCAGTTGTATTCATGTCCTATTGTGAAATTGGTGGTGTGCCTGTCGCCATACACCGGACATCGATCCAAACTCCGAACGACTACTAGGAAACCTAATTTACAGAAATGCAATAGTGGTTATTCGACCTGCGAGTCAAACCCAGTACCTCGGGATCAACATTCGCGCTCGCAGCCACTCGACTGACGAAGCAGTCAGTTATACTCGTATTAAGTATTTCATTGCATTAGCATATTTCATATCTTATTGAATATAATAAATTGGTTAATTATGGTTTACAAAGCGGATGCTTAGTTTCCCAAAAAAAAACTGATTATTTATGGCTTTCCTCATTTGGCGAGCGTGACCGACTTCGATTGATGACGTTGATACCAATTATAAACATTAATTGGCGCATTGTTAATGAAACAAAATTTGAACAAAGCGGGAGTCATCTCTCGAACTCTTCTCGCTCCACCGTATTAACGAACGCTTGCAGAGTGGAGCCGCGGCGAACAATGCGCCGCGCCGGGTACGACGCTAATTACCGCGTCTTCCTTTTGTTGTGATATTGGAGCGCGTTTAGAATGCGCGATGCGTCGCGTGCCATCTCGGCGGCGGTGATCGGAGCGGGCACGCGGCGCGCGGCGCGGTGCGTCGTCGGCCTCAACGATGGACTGTTACATTTGCGTATGCGTTGCTCCGGCCTGGACGCTTACAAGCGCGCGATTTATTTTTTAGCTCACTTGATTGCCTCGTTGGTCGTGTGTGTTGCAAGTGCGACTGCCGATCGCGAGGTCTTGGTTTCGATTCGCGGGTCGAACACTGCAAAATTTTCTAATTTAGATTTTTTTGCTAGTGGTTAGGTTAGGTTACCGCCACCTTTTCCATAGTGGGACGTAAACGTAACTGTTGAAACGTGGGAGTGTTCTGCATTCCTGTACCTCCCTCTTTGGGGTATACAGGCGTGAAGTTACGGTTAGTTCGCGATGGCATATTTACTTAAAACAATTTCTGCTAATGGACCTAGTTCCAGTATAGCTAATGTAAATTTGTTATTCTCATTAACGTAACTGGAGACAAATTGGTGTGCTACATTCATCTGCCTAGTCCTTCGAGGATATAAATTCGTGATATTATGTAATTTTCAATTTTAATATTTTTGTCATGAGTACTCGGGAAAAAATACGTCCATATCAATACTATTTGCGCTTTTCATGTTCGGCTCTGTATCTTGACCGACGATCGCCACACGGTGCGCCCGCTCGGACGCGTCTAGCGTGATCCAGTCCATCCGCTGCGACGCCGACGTGTCGCGGAGAGCCAGCCCCCGAGCTCAAATCCCGTCGGCGGCCGAATACTCACGTGCGCACTAACTACACTACCTGTGTCGTGCAATCCAACTAGCTCTTTTCACTTATATGTAAGTGACGGTGGACATTTATGTTTTTAAAATGGTTGGTTTAACATATATTGTGTTGCCAGTAATTAATGCTTTTTCTTCATTATTTTTTTTTAAAGTTAGGTATACTTCTTTTAGCGCGTTTGGGAAAAGTGATGAGTGTTTAGTTGGCAGGATAGGTCGCATATTTTAATATTGTCCCACAACGTTACATCACGTACTCCCTGAAGAGGCAGGCAGAGGAATGTAGATGCTCCCGATCGGGAGTCGCGTTTGCACCCGACAAGACCGACGAGGCAGTTATTACGTTTCATTATACTCTGTTATTATTATATTAGTGTTAAATTAATAGTTAATTCTAATTTTATTATACATATACTTACTCGTATCCATGAATGGATTTTGTAAAAATATATAATAGAAAATTAATTTTATACATTTGTTTCTGCTAACATTGAATGGATTATGACATTGTTTAAATTTCGTTGTTTTTGTTTCATTACGATAAAGAACTTTAACTTTGTATGTGATTACATAAGTTCACGTAATGGTTTATTTTTTATTGATGGAGAATAAAAACAAATTGTTTAATAGAAATTATAATGTTAAATGAAGTCTGTAAAGTAAGATTAGGTATATGAATATTATATTTCATTTCGTATTGCAATATGTGAGGTTATTGGTTTTTATATGTAAATATACAGAGAGGCCCTGAGGCGCGTAATGTCATGTACATGTGGAAACTCTCGTAGCTAAGAGATTGAGTAAAGCATTTATAGAGTTGCATTTGTAGAATAATTTAAGAGCATAACATTAGAACCTCATAATTACCGCCAAATCTTTTATTATTGGTCCACTGATGGACATAAGTCTGCTCTCAGCACGAGAAGTGTTAAGGCCATGATCTGCCACGCCGGCTTAGAGTCGGTCCAATTTTCAATTCCTATCAAATCGTACTCACATTAGAGTCTATGTACATATGTACGTTCCAATCTACGTCAAAGCAATCTATTATTTCGCCATTAGGCCGCGGGGCCCGGGGTTGCAACAGAAAATATTAAACCTTGAATATTTAAGCGCGTTTCGTGTACAACGGTAGTGTAAAATTATGCCGCTAACAAAAAACCGCTGCCGCAAGTAGAGCGCGTATCCGGGATATTGCGCTTCGCAGTTTTTATAGTGCAGACTGTATGTAGAGCTGGTGGTGTAGCTGTTACACTCGCAGTGGTGAAGTGAATAATTATATTAAATAGAGTTTTAGACTACGCTAATATTAATACTTGATTTTATTAAATATTTCGCCTCGTTGGTGGAATTGTTACGAGCGCGGTTGCCGATCGTGAGGTGTTGGATTCAAATCTTGGGGCGGGTAGTAGAGATTTATTCTGACTTCAGCAAGAGTGCCGGACACACAGACTCGCAGATCTGACATGCTTAAATATATATTGAATATGTATATTTGTATTGTTATTTATTTTGCTGGTTGAGAAATACGACTATATGGATGGATATATTGGATATTATACCGTTGTAAAAAAACTGCCTTTTTGGTCATGTTGGTTGCATGTGCGAGTGCCGATCGGGAGGCCCCGGGTTTGATTGCCGGGTCGAACACTACAAAATTTTCTTATTTAGAATTTCTAGTAGTGGTTGGGAATCTGGATATATGCCCGATGCATGGCTCACCACCTATTAGTGGGACGTACACGTAACTGGTGAATCGTGGAAATGTTCTGCATTCCTCTGCCTACCCTTATGCAAAATGCTTATGTAAAAAAATCGTTTTATGTATTTGCGTTTTATATTTATTTTATAGAATTTCGTGCACCTGTCCCCTGCCGCCTATAACATTTTTTAATTTTTTTTCCCAAAATAGAAATTATTGACGTCACTTTTTCAGACTAGATGCGTTTGGCACAATTTTTTTTAAACCATTAGGGCAAAGTTTCATATGGGGATTTCTTTTTGTTACGCGTATTGTATAAAATTGTCGTTACCTGTGTGTGTTTGTTGTGGGAGTAAATGTTTTGCTCTCGGCTACAATCGGCGAAGCGCTATAAAATGAATGAGTTAATGTGTGAATGAACGAATTAGTGAATGAATGAATGCTTTATTTCAGTATATGAAATACAGAGAGTAAAAAAAATATATAAAAAAAAACCAAACACGCTTAGCCCATCGTATATAAGTCTATTGTGTTATTGTTTTTTGCCGATTCGAAAGTCCACAAACGCTAAATATTGCGACATTTCTAAAAAAGACCCGTACAATGTTAGGCACTGTTTTTAGTGCTACTAAATCGTTAGTCGTCAACGTTTCCCACGTAATTCTGTTTTTAAATTACGTATTTTATCTGTATGAAAGGGCGATGGATATTTGTACATTATTCTTACCGGTTTGTTTTAGTTTCTAACCTGCCTGGTGTATTTTTCTCGCTAAATTGGGTCATAACGGCAAATACAATCAAACTTATATAATTTTTGACAATAAACCTCCGTGAGACGTCACAGCTTGTGTTTATGTGTGCGCGTTGTATGCCAGCGGGAAACGTGAGGGTGATAAAATGAAACAAGTCCGATTACAAACGTATTTACGACGATGATACTGTGTCCAAGTCGGCTGTGCGCCGCGATACCGTCCGGCGGAGGCGCGCGCGCGGCGGCCCACAAAAGGTGCTACGATTTATGGCGCGCTCGCATGTGGTAGTCGTGTAGAAAATATCATCTATTCACGAACAGTCCAGTTGCTTTTGTTGTACACCTATTTTATTACTTGGGATAGTAGACTAGTAGAAGAATTATTATTATTATACAGTCATGGAAAGTAAAGGGCATGCAGAGTGAACCGAATACCCAATACGTATCTCTAGCGATAGATCTGATCAGCTTCTACATACATCGCTCTCTCCACACACGCACGCCGCTTTCATAGACTTGTGACTCCTGCCGTAGACTAGTATCTAATGAAAGTATCAGGACAGATGATTTGTGGTCTCACTAGCCCTCTGCATCCATCAGCATTCGCATTGTATATACGTTATGTCATTAAACATTGTACTCGGTAGTGAGTGAGATATTGAGATTAGGAGGTATTCTAAAGATATCAGTATTGTGAATGGATACTACCATATACTTGTAAACGGTACTTGTAACTGTCGAAAACAGCACCGCCATCATGTTGATTGAACTTTGCTTATGTACATTACATTGATACAATACATTACAGAGATACTTTTTATTTCCGGTAAGGAAATTTTACAGGAATCCGAATTGTAATTAAATGCATAATACATATGTTGTTATGTTAACTCCGTTGAATTAATTGTTATGTAAACTACAATATTATTAGTTGTGTCATTGTAAAAGTTCGCATCACTTCTATCATGAAAATTCTATCACAACAACGGATCAAACTGAGTGGCACTATTTTATTCACAAAGGAGTATATGACGAAGGTTTCGCAGACCGTGCGAAATATTCGATGTCAATGAACTGACATTTTGTTTATATCTCTATACTGACAATTGAAACATAAACTATTATTATAAGTAAACTATTATTCCATTTTAAAATATCTGCTTAGTTAAAAAAGTTTTCGAAATTTTGTAAAGATTGAAAAATGTAGAATTAGCACATCAACTTGAGGATGGAAAAACTGCCAATCGGCGTATCCTGCCTACCCCTAACGGACTTGGCGTAATAATATCCGTGTAATATTTTTTCATGATGGGCTCTCATAAATTCATAATCAGTTTCGGGACTTTCCTCTTATGGCAATATCAATAACCTCGAAAATAACAAATGTTTTTTTTTGTTTGAATTAAAACACTCGCTGGAACAGTCCACGTTCGAAAATAATTGCTTACCTATATATTTTTTAAAACAAAAAGCCCATTATAAACGGTATACAGTTTCAACGAACCTTCTAGAATAATTACTTCGTGGGAATTAAGACCGCGACGTGCGTCCTATTGCCTAGACGTTTCAAAAATTATCCGACTTGTCATTCGCCGGCGACGTGTGCGCACGAGTAACACAATTATCGCTGAATGTCTCTACATAGTGTCCGGCTTGATATTCGGCTAGCGTTCGCGGGCGCACTCCTTGCCGGCGCGGGCGCCTTCAGCGGTCGGCTGCGAGAGTGTTTGAACACATTGTGAAATGAGACTAGTATACGCGCTCTGTAGCTGCATGCCAGTAATGCGTTCATGAGTAACGAGCCGCGTGTGAACCTGAACGGTTTACGTGTCACCTGTTATGTTACCGGCGCTGTTACGTCGAATATTGTTGGCTGTTGATAACATTTGTGAAATTTTCGTTGGATCATTTTGGACTGTGAATATATTAGTATAATAAAGGTGACGGTTTTAAAAGCGTATATTTATTAGAAATAATTAAAGTTCCTAAATTGTTTATTTAATTCTCTAATTACTTACTACGTCAGGTATAAATATTTTTCTTCGTAATTGCAATGTTCAAGTATATTCTTTGAATATTGTGAATTAACGAGCGTCATACTGCACACGAGAGAAACATTTTTAATCATACTGACGTCATCGCCACAGTAAACACAGTGGCGGGTCAACATTCGCTTCCTAAGCTGCTAATTTACCAACCTCATTTAGAACTTGTGCTATTTTTGCTTTGAGTAGGAAATGCCAATTAGATGCAGCGTGTGGCGCCCCGCGAGTGCTTGATAAATATGATTAATCCGTCACTCTTATTAATATGAACGTATTTTACGCGCGGTGCTTATTATCAATTGCCCGTAGAGTGTGTATATAACAGTACGTTTATTCCATAACGTACACCATTATTGAAACATTAAATGAAATAGAGTTTAACTGACTGAAAAATTAGTAAAAAAAGTTGTAGTGACAAGTGGAGTAGCAAAAATTTAATCCTACTTATTGTTGGAAGAATATTCTGCTTTTGAATTAATTATTAAATTATGTGACTCTGGGTTCAGTACGATAGTGGAACAGAGGCTAATAAGGAACGTGTTTATTATTTATGCGCGGATGCCCTTGCGAGATGAGCAGACGTAACTGAATATCAAGTACTCCAATCTTTACAAAGCTGACGACGTGCTTCGACCGCATTCATCGTCCACTCGGAACGCAGTGGTTGTAACGACGGCGGCGCTAAGTGTGGCGATATCCTCGGTAACGATCAGCGGGGCCGTACATCACACCGCAGCGCGCGCGGCCGCTCGCGCGCGAGCGACGCCGCGCGACCCTTGGCGGCCGACCAACGCTGTGTCCGGTTTGTATTATGCTCCCGTCGACATTTCTGCCACTGGCCGCTGATGGTAGCTTCGAATCTGTCTGCAGATTCATTTATGATGGTTTTATTAGCTTTTGTAGAACCATGTACCGACTTAGCTCGCTGTATTTTAGGGCGCAGGCAGAGTAATTGCGATACAGGAATAATATGAGAATAAATTATGTAAGATATTTTTAAAGTTACGTGATAAAATTATATTTAGTTGTTTGGAGTAGTTGATGCTATAAGTATGCATATTTATGTATATCAATAGTTGACATAAACGGCACAAAACGATTATGTGGCAAATCAAAATCGGGTACATGTGATAGAAGTATCTCGAATTAGAGCATGTAGTGTTTTATCACGCGCCGTTTATTCAACATTCAACGCGGAGCTTAATATATTTTATGTTTTCGGCACACAGATACCTATCTATGGTTTGGCGTTTGTATATGTAGAAATTATATTGTTACAACAAAATAATGGGATCAGTATTTAGTATATGATTTTATAAAAGCAATTGTCCAGTTTTAATTATCGAAATACTCCACACACTTCTCCGCGTTCGACGCCGGTGAGAGGGACGGCGTTTCTTACTGTTAACATAAAGGCCTCGGGGAGTATTGGTCAAACTGCCTATACGATACTTTGGCAACGCGTTGGCGCGCAGGAGAGCGGCGCGCGGCTGCGGCGGTACGATGCGGCGTCGCGTGGCGCGGAGCAGTGTGCAAGCCGCCTTATGTCCGCCGTGGCCACTAGGAGCGGGCGCGGCGGCGTGCGACAGTTGGCGCGCGACCAATGCTGTGTCGCTGTACCCTCAGCGACTATTTAGTTTTGTTTCGTCTCACTAACACCACTGTAAATCTCGCAGCTCTCTAGCGAATATGCGATTGTAATATAGTTTAGATTATATTTTAAAAATCGATAACTATCAAAAGGACATAATACTACTTAATAAATAAACGACATTGATTATGATTTTGATAAAATCTATAACAATCATAGTACAATATTAATATAAATCAATCGTATTTTGTACAGCTGGACTGAGCTGTTTGAATATAACATTTTTAAATACCGATATATTAATACTATTTATAACTTATAGTAATGACATCGGGCACGAACAATTTCTGCTTCATACTCGCTCTGAGTCTACACTGGAGTGTGTCATATCCAAAATATCTAAATAAAACAAATATACAACACAGTATATTTATATTCCTAATGAAATCGCCTTATACCTTGTAAACGTTGTGTTCGGTGTGACACGCAGCCAGAGTTTACACGTGTACGCTGTTATCTTTTAAATCTGTTGACACACAATCTCCGCGATGAATATTAAATTTACATTGCTCCTATCAGTGTGTTTGATTCGGATCCATAATACAATTTTCGAAATGGATTGAATAAGGTGAAATAATAACAAAAATCTGCATACACCGCGCTCGGTGCGTGAACGGGTGAGGGCTTATTATGTAAATTGGATCCTTTACGTATTTTCATGATAAAACTGTAGAGGCAGAGCGCGCCACAGCCAGCACGTGGGCCGCGATGTGACGCCGCAAATATATTGTATCGTAAACATGTTTCACACGGGCGTGCGCGTAGGTACGGTCGCATCGGCTATTCATCAAATAAACCGGATGAGGAATTAGTTTATTGAATAATGTTGCACAATGCGCGTGGCTCGCTTTGTGCCATGTTATGCTAGTTAATGAGTATATTTGTATGTGTATAATAATATAAGTAACAATGTTCCTTATAAGCGGAATAGAAATGGTTTCTTTGTATATTTCGGGCGGTCTTACCGCTACTATAGTAAGCAAGATTTCTGGTCTGATGATACATTTTACTCTATTACTTATTTGTTACACAGTGTAACGAGTTTATACGGCTAATCGAATTCGTTTTTTGTAGTACTCAAGATTAAAATAATGCTTAATCATAACGAAACTCGCATATCTTATTTTTATATGAAGTTTTCTGAGACATGTGGTGTCTACCAGCTCATTCTTACTTGGCGTGCCAGACTGTGGCCATCGCCGTTCCTCAGTCCAAGTCGGCCGGGTTCGACGGTGCGACGATGAAACGGTTGAGAGATGATAATTTGTAGACACCACAAACAAATTTCGCAGCGTTCGCGGCGAGCTCAGCCGCGACCCGCCGAGTCGACGGAATTCAAATGTAAGAGTACGAGTGTGTCGCAACACGCTCGAGCTCACGAGGCGGTACAGTGGCAACGTATCAGTTACAAGGTTGACGGTGAACGACCAGCGCTGCGACTTGCTGTGGTCGCGAGCGGACACATACGACGTGAACACAATCCGGCTGGGTGGCACCGGCCGAGTTCCCGTATTATCCTAACAGTGCAAGTTTTATTATATTTTATCAGTTCTTATTGTAGTCTTCTACTCTACTCCTTGCCATGTTTATTGGATCGACTCTCCTTATCTTTTAGCGCTAACACATTCTGTCTTGGGTAGTAGGATCGGTTGAATTAGTCCTCACTATACTAACAAGGGGGTCTAAGAAGACATTCATAGGAACTGTAGTGCTGTGGTAGGCGACGACGGTGGTGGTACCACGCGGCGCCGCGTCCTCCCATACGCGCGGACGGTCGCGTGGTGAGCGGTGCGTCCGACTGTGGCTCCGGGCGCATCGCGAGATCGAGCCCGCGCTGTGAGCGCGTAATTGCTTATTTGCCTCATTTCATATTCGCTCGCGATCGCCGGCCGCGCCCCGCGTGAATACGACCGGCGCGAGATATCGCGCCGCGCCCGCCGCGAGCGATGAATGCTTTATGGGCTCGTTTGATTGATACTATTGCGGCCGCTGCGGTGTTCGGGCGCGTTCGTCTTCTCGTCGCTTTTCGGCTTCGATTAGCAGCGAAAAATTGATTGTTGTTATAACACCGCCATTTCACTTTGAAAGTATGCAGAGGACACTGAGTGGGATATACCCTATTCCTTAGACCTGACATAAATGTACACTCAGCGTTGTCTTCATATACCTACGCGTGACCGTCAGCCCGAATCTGAAGAAATAAATTTGGACAGTTATTAAATAATTGCAAAACCGTAATTGCGCGTTGCTTACCTTGAATATTAATAATATCATTATTATAATTAACATAACATTATAATAAATATTGTGCAAAATTATTGCAATCTCAAAAAAAATGGTAATAGCTTGATTTATCTGCTTATTAGTCTATGTCATTAGACCTGTGCGTATGTACTTTAAAAGTAGCAAAAGCTGTGGAGCTGGAAATTGATACGTTTAATTTTATTACTGCAGTGTTAACAAAGAAATGTGAATTAATTTGTGTAAATGTGACAATCGCAAATATAGGCCGGCTAGACTAACGCACGTTTGTTCGGGATGGCCCGACTAGTACCGGACCTACACGAGCTCCTCCCTCATGAGCACCCGCCGATTGCATCGGACATCGGTCGTACGCCGCGACGCAGAACGCTTTCATTATAATATTATTGTATAATTAATCATTATATTCCATGTCACTTGAATACAAATATTTCTATATTACGTAAATAGTGACTTAATTTTTCTATTATTATAAAATATGTTTTAATTTTTAACTCTCAATATTATACTCAACTTATTATGTATGTTGTTAATTTGTTGTTTTTTTCTTTATAGGTAAGATTTTAGACTGTTTGCCGCTTTGCACTGAAGGTAAGCTTTGGATTAGACAAAGTATTTAAATAGTTTCAGTTACCCATACATTAGTTGAAAATATTGTTCATAAATATAGTAATGGAATAAAATTAATTTAATAACAAGTTACTTAATTTTGTAATATCTAATGATTTCTCTTACTTTTCCCTACCCTAAGGTTGTCTGGTAGAGATCGCTTATTAGGTATAAGACTGCCTTTTGTGTACTGTTCTATTTCTTCATTTCTAGGTATATGTATTTGTTTTTTGTCTTTGGGTGTGCAATAAAGAATAGTTGTACTATTGCCACATCATGTCATGTAATATTTAATTTCGTTTAAATAATCAATTAATAAAAACGCCTTTTTCAACATTTATTAAACTCTTTGAAAAATAAAAGCAAAATAGCTATAAAAGAAATAATTTAATGATATAAGGTTACGCAGGCTGTCTGTAATATTAAGCTTATCCCCTAAAATGTTACAATATTTAAACTAATATTAACCGAAGAATGCTCTATTATATTATGATTTGAAAAACTTATAGACTTTAAACCTACGCAGATAAAAAGTTATAAATAACTTGACAAATTGAGTAGTTGCATTTTCTTATGCCGAACAGATAACCCCAAGTCATTTGATGAAATAAAAGTAAATGTAACTTGATAGTAAAAAGATATATACGTACGTCCGTAACGATATAGCGTAAGTTTTTATCATTGCAATTCGGTGAGCACACACGAGGTCGAGCTATGGAAATGTTCAATGATTGCGTCCGACCTGCATTCGCCGGCAATCGACTGTTTGACTTGCGCAGCGAAAAAAGGTGAGTTTTCGAGCGCTCCAATTTATTCTATCGCTGTAGAGGTACAGCCGCCGCGAGGTTCGCCGCGGAAACATTGAATCACGCTAAGTGTGCCTACACCCTGCCGAATATTATAGACGAGTTCACGTGTTCAAATTTATATAGGTTAGAGCTGTTCTGTAGTTTTTTTCTATGTAACTACCGATCTGTGTTAGCTCTTATTTACCTAGGGTAAAAATGAGCAGATAGCGTAGTGGTTTCGATGGCAGCTTGCAGCCACCCACTTGGGGCAGGACAGGTTTGAATCCTGCTACAAACCTCTTATTACCAAAATGGTATGTGTTTAAAGATTACTTGCTTTTTGGATTGAAATTTACTTTAAGAGATAAAATTGAATAAAGATTTAATGTTAAAATTGAAAATCTAATGTTATACAGATAAGTTGACATTTAATAACTCTTGGTGACCATGTGTTAATTAATATGCACGTAACATGTCTAAACGGTATTTTTAATACACTTGTAATTCTAGTTTAAATTACATAATGAATAACATGCAGGAAGCAATAATAACACTAGTGTTATTATACGTCCGTCCTTCAATTAGAATTGACATTAACGCGCCATAGGAACAAATATGTTTGTGGCTCTAAAAGGAAACGCCGTGCGTCCGGATTATGCAAAGCCTTAGAGATCACTTGAGTTGTCATTTTGATTTATTCGATGATCGTATAGTACAATATCATTCATACGCTTGTTACGTACAGTCTTATCGCTATGTAAAGCGGTGCTAGTTTATAATTTAGCCCTTCTCTCCGGGTGTCCTAGATTCAAATCCTGGTGCGCATCACTATACAAAAATGTGGGTTTTAAGATTAAATGTCTCTTGCTGCTAAGGCGAAGAAAAATATCGTGAGAAAATCTCGCACTAACCTTGAATATCCGCACTTGGCTAGCGCGAAAGATTATAGCTTTATTCCTGCTCAATGATGGAGAGCATCTGGGTTCAACACAGAAACTATGAAAGAATTGAGGATGATGATTTTATCTCCATTTTTTTATATTAAATTCAACTTACAATTATACGAGATGGATTTTTTAAAACGAAAAAAATATATCTGAATAATGTTAAAACTCCATTTGAACGTAATTTCACGCCTGCAATCCCCGAAGAGGTAGGCATAGGAAAGCAGAACACTCCCACGTTTCACCGATTACGTTTACGTCCCACTATGTAATAGGTGGTGAGCAACTCAATTTAAAATTAAATAAAGTGCGATTGTATCAACAAGTGCAACAATTGTCGATCGACAAAATAATGGCCGGCCATATCTGATGACGACGCACGCGGCGACGGCGCGTCGTGCGGCGGCGCGGCGCTTGCGCAACCGTGACCGCGTCGCCGACATTGCTCAAGAGAACAATGTTGTGTCGGCAACAATAGGCGCAGTGCTCTCGAGCAGCGCGCGCCGAATGTTTACTCCACGTACAAGTGTTTGGCGATCCGAATTAAGCTGTGCTGAGGATTTTTGTGATATATGCACGAGTGCGACTCGAGATGGGCGCCGTAGATCGTTCTCTTAAATGCGCTCAGTCGATGAGGAGTCGAATGTCCAGTAGAACGATCAAAGGATTGAAGCCTATATACATACGTATATTGATACATAAAAACAGAAAATGTACCAACTTCATCATCATACATCATCATCAACATCAATAAATGTTCAAAACACTTGAGTAATGGAGCCACTCATTTATTGATTATTTGTGGGTTAGGTTTAATTGCATACCGAATGCGATTGTATTATTGTTGTCATAGTATATTCACGCCAGGTCCCTTAAGGGGCAGGCAGAGAGCAAAACAATGTTATATGGACACAATAGCGAAAACTGAAAACAAAACACCTCTGAATGCGAATAGATAATTTTAATTTTATTATAGATAGTTGTATAGATTCTCTACACGCTATACTGTTTTAAATAACATTGTGAGACCGGAACGAAAAATATACATTGATGTTCAAATGAGATATATCGGTATCCCTAAATAACATTCAGTTTGTAAGGTTTCCAAGCAATAAAACCTTTTGTTATGTAAAAGCCTTTTACACTTCCATGTTGAATCAAAATGAAATTGTATCATCCGTTTCTTGTAGAACATTTAGCGATATATTGAATACGGTATCAATTAATTTATAAGAAAACGAATCGTTGTGGGTGATCGTTTATTCTGACTCACCGAACTTACACCGTCGTGGCGTGGTCTGATTGCGTGTTGATATTTCATTAATTTCAAATTATATTCGTCGATCTTATTCTTATCGTCATTAAAATACATTACAAATACTATTGACGAACTAATGACAACTGTATGCGCGAGCGTTTATTTCAATGCCGATTGCAAACCGTATTGAATGACAATGTCTGTCTACGGTGGCGCGTGTTTGTGTGCTCTGTCAATATGTTTGCGATGAAAAAAGCAAGCCTGGCTGGCCGCGTGTCCGAGCGCGGCGAATGCACGAACGATTCGCCACAATGCTGAGAAATGTGTACATAATTTAATTTAGATTCCGATCTCGCATGGCCTCACGGCGCTATTCGAGTTGTCGTTAGCGCTATTTGTAGTAAATTGTTGAACAAAACAGATAAATTCGTTAGCAGCGCGCGCGCGACGCGTCCGTCGCGGGCGCGGACGTCGCGAGTGTCGTTCGGCGCGGCCGCTTGCGTCGTGCACGGGCCGTCTCTTGTCGGTCGAATTGCCCACTAGTACATCGGCGGCACATTGCATCGCCTCCGCTCAAATTACCCTGACATTGTTGTCAACGCTGCACGTTATCTTTGACTAAATATTATCAATGTGAAATACTGTGTATGAAAATACACGCTATTTTACACGCTGCTCCGCATTGCGGTGTCATGAAGGCGAATTCTCTAGTCGTCGCCCGGGTTAGTAACAGAACCTATATTTAATGGCGGCGCGTGTAAGCGTGCACCAACTTTGGAAGTATGTATGTGCGGGACGAAGCGAACTAGCCCACTTTGCAAGTCGTGCGTACGCTATGTCGTGACGTCCCCATACATTGACGCGAACGACGCTGAGTGTGCACCGTCAGATGTGAGATAGTAATGTTACAATCTGTTTCCTATCGTACAACAGTGTTCCAGCGGGCGCGTTAGCCTGTCGCGCGCGTTGTAAGTTATAAGATGATAACCGTAAAACAGGACAAAAGGTGACCGTTAAAATATTAGTTTGGCGGCCGGCCCGAACGCCACGGCCAACTCATGGTTCCAGGTGGTCGGCGCGCTGTGAAGCTAGGGCTGCGTAGAACGTGATGAATGTTGCATATATAAAATAATTTATTTTGCTTTTGCACACGAATATCATTTATGAGCTTATGATTTGCATTTGGTCAACACGTAGTAAGAGAACATTAGTAAATAAGAACATTTTTGAAGTCGGTAATCTATGTTGAAATGTTTATGATAGTGTTTTCTATCTGATACAGATTTTCTCTTCGATTATAATTTTAGCTTTTTCGGTAGCTAATAATAATCATTTTATTATTAATCAAAACTAATGAAAATAATAAATTGTTCGCGGTAGAAAGAAGAAAGAAAGAAAGAAAGAAACGTTTTATTTGTAATATGTACACCTACACGTTATACAGCCATTAAGAAGAATAGT
>DWEI01000548.1:0-21126 GCA_018245875.1 Mysoria ambigua
GTTTAGACAGGCTAAAGATTTAAAAAATATTTCAACCATCATATTGTTATACAATACTTATGTAAGGAGTAAATTAGAATATTGTTGTCAGGTCTGGTCACCGAGTTATACAGTTCATAGCAACCGAATTGAGAGAATTCAAAAAAGATTCGTGAGGCACCTAGCTTATCGATTCTACACACCGAAAGATATTAAGTCCTACTCAGATCGACTAATTTATTTTAAAATAAAGCCACTCTATGTTAGAAGACAAATATTGGATCTAAAATTTCTATATAAAGTTTTTCACAATAAAATTGATAATCCGGATATTTTATACAAATTTGGCATTAATGTACCTCGTATGCCCTCACGACACACAGTTCCACTATTCAGTATTACAAAATGTAGGACTAACCTTGCTAGAAATGCACCTATTGCACGCATAGCTAAACTTTATAATACATATTCCAGCAAATTGGCAGACTTGGACTTATTGACCAATAATTCTCGCACATTCTATAAATATCTCAATGAAATACCCTAGTTTATTATTATTACTATTTCTTAAATTTTAATTATTATTAATTCTCAAAATAATTTTAATTATTATTATTTCTTTTTTTTTTATTAATTCTCATTTCTCATCTCATTTCTTTTATGTTTATTAATAATTATTTTCATTTTTTAAGCTGAATATATATAACACATGTTGTGTCCATCTATTATTAGAGATGCAATGAAATTGTAAGCATATGTACTTTCATGTTTTCTATTTTTTGTTGTATATTGTAATCTCTGTTGATGGTCCTTAATAAAATAAAATAAAATAAAATAAAATAAAATAAAATAAAACAAAATAAAATGTACCATTTACCTTCAATATTACCTTCAATGACCCCGTAGTGTGAAAGATACGTAACCTCACGCTTATATTCCCTGAAGAGCTTGGCAGAGGAATGCATAATACTCCTACATTTACGTTTATGTCACTCTATGGAATAGGTGGTGAGCCTATTGCTATACACCGGCAACATGTCCAGACTCCGAACCACCACTAGAAAATCTAAAACAAGACAAATAAAAGTAGACAAAAATCAAATTGACAAGTGCCAGTGAATGAAGATCAAACTTTTTCATACCTTATCTGCTTCCTGCTTCCAGCAAGATACCCATTTCTAGGTTAGGTCCCAAATTTTGCAGATTATACCGGCTCACAATTTTATTATACATGTCCACATACACATCTAATGTGTACCATATATTTATTGAAATATAAATTAAAGTATTGTAACTAAATAAATGTTGTGAAAAGTGAACTTTATATAAAAATATAAGAAATTCCCATAAAATAGCTACGCCTGCAGAATGTGGAGGCACGAAATAATGACGGAAGAGAAGGGTCGAAGGCGAAAGGGGAACGCTGCGGAGACTGGATCATAATTAATGCAATAAATATACTCTTTTAACGTAATGAAATTAATCAATTTTTCTCTCGGTCCACCGCACCTTCACATACAAGAGACTGAGAATTTAATTAATTTAATTTAATTTAATTATTATTTTTTTTAATATTAACTAGGTAGATTTATATGTATTCACATATAAATCTACACTAGGTCCCTTACAGAGATGGCACAGAGCACCGAGTGCTAAATATCTGTATCCCTACAGACTCGCCGGCTTCTTCTACATTGATCACTCCCTCCATATACATATATAAACATATGGTGTCCTACTTAGAGATGAAGGGGAATTCCTCAATATTAATTGCCATCGAAGCTTGCGACTAAAAGGAGGCTTCTAGCATTGCGAGCTGAAGTAGGAGCTCGCATTGCTCATTTAGCGATCCCGGGAGTACGACGGTGTGTGTAGCCGTATATTGTCGTGAGAACTGGAGGGCGTAGGATGAGACAATGATGCCTCTCCTAGAAGGGCTCGTAGGGGCGCTGTGATAGGAGGATACTGGTGCGTTCCGTCGGAGATACCGGAGTCCAACTATTAGCGCTGAGGAAGGCCACCCAGGGGGTTTTAGTGCGGTAAAAATCCCACACAGACCAGTATCTTTTTCAAGGTATCGGGTACCTTTTGAAGGTTTTGCTCGCTTAAAAAAGGGATCATGAATTTAGATGTGAGCAAATATGTTCGTACGTTTCTGTGGTTAGAATTTTTGTTTATAAAAATAAAAATATTAAATTTTAAGTTGAAACAAATTGCGGGGGCTAAAATAAATATCACCCATGTGAAGGCGGACCGAATTCCTCCACAAACACCACGCCAGGATACAGGGTGATCGTAAGAGGCGAACAAACGGGACGTTGGCTGCTCGCAGTATGGCGCAGGTTACTTAGCACAGTTCCTTGCCTTGGAGTCCAATGGGCTTCCGTCCATTGTTCGTCAGGACAGGCGGACTATGTTGCCGCGCAGAGTGGACCATAAATCATCTACGTCGTTACCAAGCCGTGTGTCTAGTGTCGGGATTATGGGCAAAAACTTAGTTGACCCCCTTTATAACACTGGTCAAGAACGTAAATTTACACAATGTAATTTACATGATATATTATTATATTATTTTTCCGATAACTCCTTGAACTCCCGCACCTTTGACTCGGTTTAATTTTAACAGACAAATCAAGTCTGAGTGGATGCCGGTCTTGACATTTTTGTCGCGTCTAAAAAACGGGCTCGTCGATCAATGGCGGCACCGGTTCGCATTGAGCGCAGTACGCGGCGCACGCCAATGGGTCTCGTTGCTTATGGAAATTACCATCACCGAACGCTGCACGTCAGCATCGTCTATGTTATAAGCTCTATAATGCTATTCTGCACTTTAGGTATTTAGGACTTTATGTATCATGGCGCTATGTTATGGGGTTATTCAAAGCTCAAAGGAAAGCTTTCCTTTCAAACCGGAAAATCATTGTCATTTTTATCTTTGTATTATTTAGGCGAACATGATCTTACCAGTATGTGGCCCGTCTACCTTTTAGCTAGGTTGATCTATAAAAAAAATCTCTGATCATGCTTCGGTTTAGTCGAATTACTTATTGGTGCTTGTACATGTAAAGTGAATATGTATTACATACTTATTGCATATTCCTTTTATGAAAGTAAAGAAGCTGCTACTGCGTAAAGGTATGCGAGTACACTGTTGTAAATTACATTCACGAATTGTTGTAAGTTTTTTAATTTAGTTATTATTATTATCACGTTTAATAAAATCGGACCAAACAATGGTGTAACGCTGTTTTGAATAAATCACCCTCGTGGCAAAAGTTTCGGTGCGAATACTTCAGGGCTTAAGGTGAAACAAGATTGTGGAAGTTAGCTGCCGTTTGCGGCTAGTACGTTTTCAATATATCTTTTCAATACGGCTACCAAGTTTTGATTAAGAATTAAATTTATGATCACATTTATTTAATTTATATTCAATAAAGGTCTTTTGTATTTAAAAAAAAACTTACTTTCCTTAGTTCCTTCGACACCTTTTAATGTAAGGTCCCTGGTGATTGCTTTATATTGAAAAATGTCTCGCTGCTCAGTTACGTTTGATATAATTGAATTAAAAGATTTCCCTTATGCGGCATTTAGTATATTATTGATATGAAGGTCATAATCCACAATCAAATTAAGCAAATGTCATAACACTAGCAGTGCATCCGGTGAAAAACAGAACCGGAAACGCTTGTAGGTCGTTTCCGGCGGCGACAGGAAGCTCGCGTGTCCGCTGTAATGGCAGCTTCCGGCTATAGCTACGCTGACAGCTGCAATATTTTATATTTTATTTATTGGTGCTGTCAAATATCATGCACTTAGTTAATCAAATAAGTTTAGTACTGATTTCGTATCGATTGTATTTTCATACTAGTTGCTACTAGCGACCTTGCTTGCGCTTTTATTCAAATGATACATTGTTTCGATTATGATGAATTATTTAAAGCCTTTCTTCTTCAACATAGCAGCCTTACCCTCCGTATTGCGTCTTGCTAAGCGGAGAAAGAATACTTGGATTATGTAATATTTGCACTCGTTCGTCGTGTTGGTTACAAGTGCGACTGCCCATCGGGAGGTCCCGGGTTCGATTCCCGGGTTTCTAATTAAGATTTTCTAGCAGTGGTTCGGAGTCTGGATATGTGCCTGATGCATGGCAATAAGCTCACCACCTATTCCATAGTGGGACGTAAACGTAACTGGTGAAACGTGAGAATGTTCTGCATTCTTCTATCTACCTCTTCTAGGATTACAGGCGTGAAGTTAAGAAGAAATAAGCATTTTACAATTGTAAAATATCATTTATGTATTAGTTAGTGAATATTTGTGTGCGATTAGGTATTTAGGTAGTGCGATAGCACTTTATTAAATAATTATTTATGAAGATATGTGACGAATGATCCGATCATACATTTTAATATAGATAATATCTTCGTTCCATATTTATATTAGTTTTCCATATAATAAATCAATCAATAAACGCAGCTCTAATCGTTGAAGTAAAAATAACAGGAAGCAATATATTAACCGGCTGCAATATATATTAACCAAATTTCAGTGAGCCCGAAAATGGCCATAAATTTCAAGCGTGGGAACGCGGCGTCTGGCGCATTTAAATAATCTTTGTTCTTCAGAGCAAATATTGCAAATCGATGGTTCACATCGAGCCGAACTTATTAAATTATTCAATATTAGAGACCGGCTACTCCGTTTGAGTTGAGTTTTCAATTAAAATTTATAAGCAGTTATTACATGTACATGGTAATACACGCAATTTTTTATAATTATTAAATAAAAATAAAATACAATATAACATCAGGCACAGATAATATACAAATCTGGTCATTGTAATTATAAGGTATAAGCTATAATTTAGCTAATATGTAATCTATCTACATTAATAATTTTATATAACAACTTTAGATTTAAAAATCTTGTAACTCATGTTATTATGCTGGTCTTGATGCACGCTGATTACATCTATAATTGAGTTGACACTCTGTTCTCCTTTATACTTTGTATATTAACTGAGGCATTGATAGCGTAAGTTTTTTGGTGTAAATTTTATAATAAATAAATAAATACACGGTCATTATAACTGTACACGGTCATTTTAACTATACACAGTCATTTTAACTATATATGCAAAACTGTAGTTCTAGTCAATGCCAAGTACAGTAATATACAATCGTGGTCAACATTATGATCACTTTATTCAAAAGTAGTCAGCCTATGAAATTTGTAATAAAACTAAAAACTATTCGATGTCAGATATAGGAAAATTAAGTCAGGATGTAATTAATTAACATGTGATGATGTATGATAATAAAGTGTATGAGTTAGGTGAAGGAAAGGTCCGGAAACCCCATATAATAAAGGGCTGATTCATTAGAAATGCTTAGTATGTTAAAGTTACTCAATGTACTAAATAAATTTATTTATCAATAAATGTAATAAGGATTGAAATCATAAATGATTTCTATTGGAAGTATGTAATTGTATAGAGTTTGATTTAATAATAATCGATTAATGGAAAAAAAATACTTCAAATCTTTCCTGGTTTTCTTGTAGTTACTGAAGCGTTTAGTTATCCATCTGTCGATTTTATATGTAACAAGAACTTCTTTTTGGAATAAAATTAAGGTACCAGAATTAACTGGTATAATTTAATTCTTCACACCATTTGGTAACATTCAGACTCTGTGACAGCGTCCAGGTCTTTGAAGATACACGCTACCGGATAAACCGATTTGCTTAACATATCTTAACATACCTTTCATGAAGCCAACCCAGAGTAATGTAATTTCGAATACAAGTTGTTCATACAGAAACTACAATAAAATATAACATGCAGATTATATAACAAGATCCTAAATCTTGGGTATCGAACATTAGAAATGATTTAGCTCATATCGCAGTGAAAAAAAACGGTCAGCCGGGAATTACCGAAGAACGGAAAACGATTGGAAACCACTAAGCGATTTGGCGTTGGGAATCTATAGTTACAGTATCTTATTAAAATAGCGAAGGAGGAAATACGCATTGTACGCATGCTGACGAAATTATATAATGTATCTGAAGTAAATGTATATCTTCACGCCGGGTCCCTTACGGGGTAGGCAGAGAGCACGGAGTGCCAATTATCTCTATCCTTACAGACCTGCCGCGCCTCCTCCACATTCATAACTCTTTAAATAACTTTAACTCTTTAACTCTTTTTAACTTTTTTCATTCATAAGTAAATGTAACGTAAATGAAACAAATATCTTCAGTGAGCTATGCGTTTAAAGATTAAACATCATTAATTAAATCGAAACGTTCCTATAGACGACATAAAAAGGAGAAGGATAAGATGGAAAGTACGAAAATTTGAGTTTGTCTGTCGCTGTAACGTACAAAAAGCCATAATCCGCCATATTACATTTAAGACGACTTACCCTACGTAGTGTTCGACACTCGTCTTTTTGTCAAATTTAATCAATACGAATTTCCCACTAAAATTTTTTCAAGATTGAATAAATTCCTCTTTGTCGTCGTCTGTAGAACATTTTCAATTAAATTAGAATCAGAGTGCGATTGTGAGCCTTAGGTGTATTTTTTCCTCTTTGTTTCCGTCAAACGCAACAATTTTCACGACTTTTAACTCTTTTGCATTGTGATCCAATTATTTGTCTTGTTGCTTTTCGACTTTTTCATCGTGTAGTGCCTTTCGCTCGGATACTGCTATGGCTATGGCCGATCGATCTGATTCAACTTGCGTACTTATTTAAGGTTCAAAATATTAATTTTTTAGCGTTTTCTATTTTTTTTTTATCTGTATTATTCACTTTTCAGTGCCACATGTTATAAGATGTAAGACTATTTTTTACAAAGGTAATAACCACAATATTTAAATACTGTAGGGGGCATTTTCATATACAAATTGTACACGTATGTGTTAATGTTCATCATAGGTACCTCTGAGTCTTTGGTCTATTTACCGCAAGCGCAGCTGTCGGTCGAGATATCCTGGGTTCGAGCCTCGGTCCGGCTACTATTGAATTTTGGATTTTATAGCAGAAATTTGTAGCAGACGCTCATAATTAGAATTTATGTCCAGTACATGGAAATTAAATAATCCCCTCATCCATAGTGGGACGTAAATGTGAATAGTGAAACGTGGAAGTATACACAAAGAAGACTTCATTCGTTTGCCTACCTCTTCGAAGGAATCGTACGATGCTAATAAACTTAGTATTTAACCAATGAACACTTTGTATTCAACATATATTTATCGCGGGGTGTATTTACATTATTGTACAATTTTGAAATTTTATATTTACATCGATGAAAAAGTCATGTGAATTTATTATGAATATTTGACTTTAAGCAAAGAACCAACTGTCGGGCCGCAGGTCCGCACAAATTGTTCTCAAATACGTCGGGACACGTTTTTGTGATGCCCAAAAACAAATAGCACTTATCCGTATACAAATAACCTGTCTATCTACGTGCCTTGTATCTGCCCTAATTTCAAGTTATACAAAAATATAGCTAAACTATAGACGCGTGTCAGCTGTCGGCATATTTTCTTCAACCTTTCTGTTTAAAACGAGAACCGTTGCATGCAGGCCAATTTCCATTTGCTCACTAAGATGCTGAGGTGCGTCGACTTCTGCTTCATCTGTCTCGCAAAGCAAAAGAGCCTTTTACAGTTCACTACATAGTACAGCGCTAAGAGTAAATAGCAACTGGTACATATTTTGTGCTTGTTTTATGTGGGTTTTTTAAAGTAAGTCACTAACAAAAATAACACTGCCAATAATGAACAATTACGTCATAATGACTAGATATTAGGACTGTTCATAATCAACGTCATCGCTGTCAACATTATCATCACCTTGAACATCATTGTTATACAAATATTCGTATTTCATATATTCCTTGTTATTATATAATAATGAATATATGAAAATGTGAATATTGCAATTGAATATGTCTATCACCTATAAACAACGAGTTTGTAAACTATGTTCACTTTTAAAATAAATAAATCCTATAAGTTCGACATGTAGATACGATACCTGTTGTCTCTAAAGTTCCCTTTACGCTCAGTGATATGGAAATCAACAAACTTTTCGAGCATAAATTCTGTCTTGAAAACCGTCCAACGTTACCACTTCGCAACTGATAGTTGAAAATCCGAAGACCTAGTCATGCGAATAGTAGATACTTCGAGGTGGAAATCTAGAAGACATTTAGATATCTACTGGTTAATATTTTAGACACCTTTTAAACTATTTCCAGATCGACACAAATTTGTTTATCAAAATACCGAACACAAATTTATTTGTATTTATACAAACTTCAATTACCATTTAATAAGTTATAAACGTGCTTCAGCGTATACACATGTATCAGAGACTATTTTCGATTGTATAACAATATCGCTGCGCAAATGAGATGGATATACAAAAAGCGTGCCCGAGTAAGGGACGTAAAATGAATAATATTTCCCACATCATTTGATACGAGGGCCGGCGGTCGTTCTCGCGACGAAAATACATTAGGCCTTGCTGTCTATCACACCGAATCGGTCTGTGCCAAATTTTACTAAGATATTTATTAATACTTACAAGTTGGATAAATAAAGTTTATATGGTCTGAAAATATATTGAAATTTAATTTCAATTAACTTCCACCTCGTGGTACGGACGTTCGAAATTTGAATCCTACGATATACATGGTTGTTCCTTCAACGTCCTACGATATTCATGTTGTTCAACTTAACGAAATTATGCATAGTATTTAAAAATTGCAGTTCATAAAGTAGAGAAACGTCCCGAAGGAATCTATTAGGTAATGTTTATGGCAGTGGGAATATTTGCGATTCACATTGGGTCATCGTGGCATAATAGGAGACACGCGGCAAACGATAGATCAACGAAACGTTTGATATGATTCAACATTCATAATCATCCTTCGAGCGTTATCCCGGTTACGCCCTAACACTAGTGTGTGACCCAGGGTCCGCTTTCCGCCTACATCTTGCCCACTTCGCACGGTCTTCGGCATCCTTAACGGTGAACCCGTTGATGTGATTCAACATTGTAAAGGTAAAGTTAATAACAATCGACTGATAGGTAGATTCACGAACACAATCTATCTGCAACTGTGTGTTGTTTTAGAAGCTAAATAAACTGTACATATGAGTGAGATAAACACATATTATTTATAGCACGCGTGCAAATGAGTCGGCGGTAACATACATGTTTCATCTCCATGCATGAATGGAAAAAAAGATATATTTAAATACCAAATGAGGATTGGGTCAAGTTGTTATAGTGAATGGAAATATAGGATCATTACATATGAGGTCATCAAATAGGCAGTGGTTAAACAGTAATACACAGTAGGGATTTTAAGCTGTACAAGTACATAATATTATATTCTTAAATATGAGAAGCTCACTAGTGTGAATTAAACATTACATAAATTAAACGTTTTAAATTTTAAATCATTACTTCAATATAATAATATGAGAATGTATATCGACTTGAATAAATGTAGGTTTTAATGAATAACGAAAATTATGAAAAATCTGCCAAGACCGTGGCATAAGATAAATCCTTAATTTCTGTCTACCCCTATGATAAATACGCATATAAATATGTATCTTAACAAAAGTAAAAATAAAATAACAAGCTCATTACACTTCGATGTACAAACGCGACGTATTAAAATGCGTAATTCTCAGCGAACCTAAAGAGATTTAATTTCCTAAAGCCCGATTTCACCCAAACATTACGTATAGCCGTTTGTCGATATTATATTGTTACGTCATAATAATACCCCTCATTTGAACTGACCGAAATTTTTGTATTCAAAGAACTTTGGACCTTTTGATTTGACGACGAAGGGATTTGTTTATGTTAGCCCAAGACACTTAACGGTCTGTTTCCTGTGAAATAATCAAGGGTGATCAACGTAGATGAAATATAATTATATTATGTCAATAAACAGCCAAAAGTTGTAGTACGCTTGTGTTCAAATTACACTTAGGTTTGTTTCATTCATATAAAACATTTACTGACACTTCAAGGAGATATAGGTGGAAACGAGGCTCAACCTGTGGTATGTTAACTAAGTTATTTTTACACCTATACACATATATAAAAATATTTATCGAGGTAGTTGTTATTCATCCCGAGGCAGTACAAATCCTTGTTCTTATACTCATCATATAAATATTTATTCCGGGTGGGAATTTAATGCACGACCACCGCCTCAGTTTAATAACTTGTAAAGTACTCATGAAACTAATGAAGACGGTATAAAAAAATGGTATAAAAATGTCCTTTATGGTTGTCAGATTAAAAAGAAATCTCAAAACACATTCGTTAACTTAATACACAAATTAATGCCGAAGAATGATGATGAATATACAATATGAATTAATGAATATTTATGCCGGTCAACCCACAAGCCCATCGAAGCATGCTCCTCGGGGACCCTGCACGTTCCGATCAAAGCTTTATCGGTAATCAACTCGATTTAATATCGTTACCTCGTAACGTAACTGTTCATTATAATGTTCTCTTTAAAAAAAATATACATTACTTATGCCCCACCCCAATCCGTATGCCCCACTTGGGGATTATGGGAATATCCCCGCAGGGGAGGTCCATGTCCAGCGGTGGACTTCTTTGTGCTGATGATGATAACTTTTCATTACGCATTATATTTAAATGTACATATGTCAGAGACAAATCTCGGAATAAAATCGCTAAATGAATTGCTCAAAGTACAAAATTCCCAAACACTAGTTTACAGCGGTTAGGGGAGTCGATTTTTCAACTAACTTTGAAAAGCGATTATTGAAAAATGCATCTCGTGATTCAATGTGATGCGTAATTCTGTGAAAAACATAAGTAAAACATCAGGAACCGCTCTTGCCACTTTTTCCAACGAATTAACCCAATTGCTAAACTGGGCAAACTCATTAAAACTGTGACTTTGGCTCGAGAATGAGGATTAATCGATTCTTGGTCTCATGTCCATATCAAGCTATTCATAGTCCATATCTGTTCATAGTTCTTCACTTAAAATAACTGTTTCAATTCGCTAATTAGTTCGAAGGCCTATTCAATATCGGTAACGTCCAAAGCTACACTTAAAAAAGATTTAACTCAGTGATGTTACGTTGTGTTACTTTAAATACATTTAACCTATCAAATGACCAAATGGATAAGGAACAGTACATTTGTTGATATATGAAAACTATCTATAAACGATGTCATCAGTTGTTTAATTACATAACTTCAGCACATTTAACATAAATCTAATTAAAAACAGCATTCATTGAAATCGAATTCAACGTCATTATCCGAAATGGTTGCGTTGCGATTTCGACATTACCGCCGATTATCAGATGATAAATATTTACGGGCCATTAAGGCTAGCAGCGCCATTTGCAATCGGATCCAACATTAACTATTCATGTTGCGAATTAGTTGTGGAATTATTGATAAGAGCATAGCGAAGTGTATTACTATTTAACACGCAGACGCTTGTCATATTCCTGCGTAAGACATAACCTTCGTATAATAAATACGGCACGAAGTATGAACGTCGTATCATCACTGCTGGAGTTACTGGCGCAATTCAGCACTGTTATTGTTTGTGATTCCGAGTGATGGCTAAACACAATAAGAGTATTAATTAGTTTTCAGTAGTATCAACGAATTATGCACATGTCAGATAATTTAATGATTATAACGTTGCGTACAGGTGACATAGACAATGAAAACGTGATAATAGCTTAGTTTCCCGTTTGCTGTATCACAATCATAACTTGATTTCATGGATTATCTCAAAATAACGGTATTTCTTCATATAAAAAGTCAAATATATCTATAAATAAGGGTCTTTAAAGATCAAACCACGGTCCATCGGATAATCCTTATATTGGTCAATAGCCTGAATCTTATTTAAATTCACAATAAAAACTACTATTAAACCGCAAAAATTGAAAAACTGACATAGAAAATTACCACTGTAACAAACAGTAGACGACTATTTGAAAAAAAAAACAGAAAAAGCAGAAATCTTTGTCGCTTTCCCGCTCTATTACCTATAGATTTCGAAACGAAAAAATATGTTTTTTTTTCCTTTTTATTCCATTTAAGCGCTATCTGAACATTCTTCTTTACACTGTCCCTATTATATATTACATATTTCCACCATGTTTTCCTTATTCGTCATATCCCTTTGTCTTCGTCTTTGAACGAAATAAATTTGTCAAGGATTAAAGCATGATAAATAAACGTTATGGTCACTATGTTGGAAATATAATAAAAACGATACTAGAAAATTAGAAACACGATAAGAACACGAAATGTTAACACGAAAAAGGAAAAATGATAGGGAGAATTAAAATTTACAGAACGACGACAGCGCGGCGCTAGGAGTGCTTGGGGAGTATCTCTAGTCACTGTACGGATAGATTAGCGATTAGTGGGATACATTTTGCTCGCTAATAGCATTAACACATATATAATATTTAATAAAGATATATGGACATTATTACTATTAATATTACTATACCTGTTTACGTGTAAAGCCTTAAAAGAAAACATGCTTATGCTCAATTCATATACAATAGTAAACGTTCATCATCATCATCATCATCAGCCTATAGCTGTCCACTGCTGAACATAGGCCTACCCAGGAGCGTGCCACGATGCTCGATCCTCTACCTTCCTCATCCAGTAATGCCTTCATAAACCTTCAGTAAACCTTATCGCTTGGATTTATGCCCGACCTACTGTAAAAAAAGCCATAACCAAAAACTCCCGTAAAACTTGAAAATACACGGCATATTTAAATACTTAGAGATCAAGCTACAGTAGTCGACAAAGTTAGAAGAGAAATTAAAGAAGAAAAATGTTGAACATTCCTAACGAAGAACGATGTATGTAATATAACAATGAAATTGCACTGAAGTTCGATCTATACCTATTTGGAAACCACGATTCAGCGATTTTTATTATGAAAGAAGTCGCACGCGAAGTTTCACGTGCAGTTGCACACAGCACTGAGCTATGTGCCACTTTTCGTATTGCTGATAAAGGCCAAACTAAACTTGCGAAAGTAACGAAACGAACCTTCGACTGCAACTTTTTCTTTTTTAATTTAAATCTAAGCGGGAACATAACTCATGAAGAATTGACAGATATAAAGAATTTCTAACGTGCTTAGTACCTTAAGAAATAAGAATGATATTGACGAACTAGTTTTATAGTTCGTTCTTAAATATCTAAATGCATATGAATTAAATCGTCGAACTAGTTTTTTAGTGAGCTCTTTAGTTTCATTTTTGATCATTTAACATAAAAATTACATTCACATTGATACTTTGGGATATCAATTTACGTTTTTATATTATAACATCACTTAACTCGTTTGTTGCTTCTCGAACGAATGACATATTGCTCATAACATGTTTTCTTTATAACTGTTTAATATATAAATGTAATATTATGCACCGACAGGTGATGTTAGTGACGGGTAGGGCACAAGCTTTGACTGACAGATTTTTATTAATACATATAATATACTGACAAAACACTTCCTCGTTGTTATTAAAATTACCTTCATAATCTCTCAACGTGTTGACTTCGGCTTTTGTCCTAAGGCTTATCGCAATGTTTATTATGTAAGTATATTCAGCTCACTCACCTGTTGTAGAACATTAATTAAGCCTAAAAGCCTTAATTAATTAAATTAAATTAAATAACCTATATAAGCACATTGTCATTGCGTCCTATAAATAATGTCAATCATACTTAGAAAGCAGGAAACTATGAGGCGGAAGAATACGGCTTTCGTATATTGATCAACATCATCAGCCTTTTCAAGTCCACTGTTGAGCATAGAATACTGAGGGATATTGCACATGATTGCCACTTTGGGTACATGGGTTGGAGCTCGACTCGCAGAGCTGCACATAGGCGTGTTTTAGCGCCCTATTTCGATGTTTCCAGAAGGTTCCATCGCCTCTTACCACGACTTGGTGTCGCGGCAGGGGTTCGCGGGATATATTGTATCCGCGCCGATACGCGTAGGTGTAGTACGACACGGATACGAATCCGGTGGCCCATCACGGATATATGTATACAAACAAAAATATTCATATATGTAAAAACTGTTGTGATATTCAGTCCATTACAATATTTATGCTCATGGCATGACCAGTTTTCTATTTTAATTTCTTCTATGCGCTGTAATAAAACGCAGCGTATAAGATATTGAATGACACGCACGTTTAATAATGTTTGTCATCAATAAACTTTATGCGTTTTCAAAGTGTGAAATTTCTCAGTCCAGCTGGGCTCTATTCGCTTGTCGAGTGCCGCCATCGTTCGCCCGCCGCGTCCGCTGTGTCGTCAAGTTATTTAGTTACGCATTCCACAGGTCGTTATTGTAAAAACGACATGAAAAATTTAAGTCATCCAAGCTTTTTTGAAGTTTTAAATTGCACATTTAGTTATTTAGCACGGTTTTGTTAAATATATATTTGATGTTATATTATATATATTTGATGTTAGTCGCAGATATCTGGAATGTAGGCCACGCTATAAAATCATTCAATATATGAATCATTGCTTTAATGATTGTAAAACGGGCGAAAGAAGTCTGCCAAGTCTGTGAAAGTCGTAATCCTTTATCTCTGCCTACTCCAATGGAAATTAGGTGCGACAATATCTATGTAAATAGGTATGTTATGTGTATATTATGACAATATATTTGTATATATGTGTGTAATAGGTATGTGTGTAACTTCACACATGTAATCCCCGAAGAGATAGGTAGAGTAGGTAGTTTACGTCCCACTATGGAATAGGTGGTGAGCCTATTTTTATGCATCGGGGCACACATCCAGACTCCGAAACACTACTAGAAAATCTAAATTAGACAATTTTGTAGTGTTTAACCCGGGAGTCAAACCCGGGAACTTCCGATCGGCAATCGCACTTGCAAATTGATTACAAATTTAAAAAGCACAAGTTCTTATTGACACCGTACTAGAAAGATTTTGTCAAGTCTCATGCCATTTACTCCCACACGCTGTCATATATAAACACGAAACGCTATATAATAGGTTTAAATACTGCAGAGTACGCAGTAGATTTAATAAGATTTCGTCACCTAAGAGTATTCACGTTCCGTTTTAATATACATATAGTAGTGGGTATCGTCGGCTGTTTTTTGTAGTGTCGGATATCGACTTTGTGTCATACTGAGAATATTTAACGCTGTAACCGTATCACTAGGTCAAATACTATTGGACGTTCATACACAGCTCCGTAAAATGGACACTTTTAAGGTGTGTAGAATTCGCGAAGCTTCCACTACGGTGGAAGTAAACGATGACTACTCTTGAAAAATACTCGCAAATTTGTGAAATTTTAATAATATTCTAACCCCTGATCCCTGAAACGGGCAAATGAAATTCAAATCTAATTCAAAATGTATGATTTATATATTAATATTAATTATTATATATTAATGTTTATATTAGTATATTAGGTCTCGTGAAATGGCCAGTAGCCAAATCCTCTGTATCGTGGCGTGCTTGTAATACCGCTAGCGGAAAACCGCCAGAGCGCACTAGCCCAGCGCGTTGTCAATATACAATGTGACCCGAATGTACGGCAACTCTATTACAATTAAACTATCGAGAACAATTTTTGTCACTTGTACACGTGTATCTGTATGTAAATCCGCGCCGTGTTCACAGTTGAAATTTGTTTTATTTCAATTTAAATCGAGTTGGGTAGTTCACACGTGCCCTTGCGTGTTCACCGCTGGAATTTGAGGCAACTTGTGCGAGACGGTACCAAGTTTCTCTTAATAATGCTATGAAATGTTACGTTCGCTGGGATTATTCGCAATTCACGAATAATAACGCACGGAGAATAGTTATTAGTTATTTCCCGTTGCTCTGTATACTGTATATACAGAGTTTACTTATTGTTTCTTTATTAATAACACACACATTGTGAAAGTGTTACGTTTAATAATTAATTTGAAGTGGGTTACATGCTATATCCCGTAGCTCAGTTCGTTGTACATCCTTATTTCAGATCATCGATAAACACAATTTATAGACGATAAGTGCGCTTTAGGAATAGATACATGTTGTTTACCGTTAGCTTTCCTAGCACATTTAGGAACGATTGACAATAAACAAAAGTAAATTTCATATCTACATATTTCAAAATTGTATATACTCTTTAATACTTACTCAAAACAGAATATCATTCATTACTGTCTTTAAGAACTAACTAATTAGAGGAAGAGTAATATTTCCCCAACGGTTTTATCGAAAACGAATTACGCAGTCTTACGTATAAAAAAATATCATTTCCGAATTCTAAATTACGACCCTGGCGGTTGAAGCCCGCCTTAGAAGCCATTCATTATGTATTTGGGGGCCAATTCGTAAATTTATTGGGCCGATTGACGCCTTCATTCCACAGTGCGGTGTGATGGACGGCCGAGCGAAAGTTTAAATTGGCAGAATAGTCTGTGCCTAGTACAATTCCTAAGTCTTGGTGAGGTTATATAGTGCTATGATTTATTACAGTAGCATATGAAATAATTTGTTAAAGAACCTTTGAGAACCAGTGGTTGACAGCTGACTTGATGGACTTATAATACAGCCAACTCGGGCGACTGAGTCCGGCAAAACGCGGAATGGCGCGGTTTGCTTATACATAACCAATTATAATTTTTTGGAGAAATCCTGCCATGTAATAAAAAGTCCCTATATAAGGTTCTTTTATGTATAATTTACCTATTTGTAATTAATTGAGAATCAAAAGATTATTATTTCTATTCATAAGTGGTTGTTAAACTTTATTCTAAAATGAATTGCCGCTGAGTCGTTCCTGAGGCAGCTCAAAACGCTGAATAATCAAACCTTTCGTCGACAGCAGCTCTCCGCCGTTCGCCCCGCGCGAGTCAATGTCGACTTATATTTAAGAGCCGACTGCGTTCCATTTCATAACATTTGGCGGGAAAGTTTAATTAAATATTTCTGTACACACTTCTAGACATTTAGTCTGATTTTATTTGTCACGAATATGTTGAATACATGATCAATTTATTGTAATATTATAATCTTCACGTTTAATTTTTGTTTCAATTATAATAATATATTGTGTCGTATCACCTCACAGTTCTCAAAATGAGTATGCTGTAGCAATGTTAAGAAGAAGGCGGATAAATTTCGCACATCGATTTCTTAATACCTAATAACATACATTCACCTAACGTTCATCGCACAAATATTTATCCTGCATGGTTATTGGCAGTTTTTAGCCACGTTTAAAAGTTCAACCTATTACATCTTAGTATCCGATGAATGTATGTAGCTTGTGTAAAGTTAATAAGATAAATTCACACCAACACTTGGGAACATGATTCAACCGTCTATAAAAAAAAAATTCACGCTCGTCGCTCGTGACTTGCACCGGTTGGCAATAAAACGTGGAATGCGAGCAACTATGCCGCTTATAGACTTGGCTTAAGGGCGGGTTCGATGACGTCACTGCGACTGGCTTTTATATGGAACACATAACTGTTGTGACTTAGGGCTGGTATTAGTGTCCAAGAATTTTTATCGCAGAGCAGTTGGTAATTGGTATGCAGTCCAATCTTATGTAAAGTTAAGCGTGCTGGACATATGTACGTACATACACACAAGCGCGTGGCAACATTTTGTTTACATCGTTTTATTTCTCCACCGTTGGACAAGGATCTGCTCTCAGAATGAGTGGTTAAAGATGTAGTCTCTCACGCTGGCCAATGCGGCTTGACAGACTTGAAACGCCTTAGAAAGTATTTTAATAAACTGTTTACATAATCAAACCAGTATTAAAACATGTATTACATAATATACAACTAGTATGGTGTCACGAGATGGTTTTTATTTTGTTTTCAAACAGGCCTTTTGCGGGGTAGGCAGAGAATACCGAATTCCGAATATCTGTAGCGACGACTACTTGACATGCTACATTGATCGCTCTCTTCTCGAGTACGAGTATGCTTCGGTGCGTTCTTCTGACTCCTGTGTGTGTATGTTTTATTACATAACTTTATTATTAAATACTTGACACGTATCTCCTGGGTAAGTTAGTATCTATTTTATATCTACATACAACAATAAATTGTCTCTTGACTTATTTTACTAATGTTTTTTACTTATATTTTCATTAAAACGTATAGCATATAGAAATCCTCGATAGTAAGTGGACACACTCGGAAATTTTGCAATATCAACGGAGTTACGAATGTAGCGCCTGCAATAAAGGAATTTTTAACGCTACGTTTCAGTAACTTCATTTTTTGGCATAACCTAAACACCTACGAATGAAACATGATATTTTTTACTCACCTAACCTGTCTGTAATTCAAACTAAATATTTAAGGTTTGTTCAACGAGATACGAAATAATAAAAAAAATGAAATTTACGATCAAATCTTCTGCGAACTTAGTGAAAGTTGCAAAGCGTTTGTTTTTGAAATTGAAAAATGAGTCAATTTGCCGGAGCGCGCGAGATCGCGGACGGTGTAATGGCGTGTGAGTAACAGTTGGCGGGCGAGTTCTCGGGACGTTATATAATGAGTTCGAGTGATATCGCAAATGCAGCGCGTAGTTCTGCTGCAAAGCAACAGCACTTACATTGCGGTTAACTAATGTCTCCACACACGGCCATATGTCCCCAAAGTAAGCACGGCCTGGCACGGTAATGAGATGGCTTTTAACTTACATCTAAACATAATTTTATATTGATTTTTTTTTACACCCGTTCACGGTTCTAAATTTGTTCTCCTCATCACCATCAGCCTATTACAATGCACTGCTGGACATAGGCCTCCCCTGAAGAGTTTCGCCTATAATCCTCACGATATGCATGCGTATTAGGAACCACCGGACAAAATTTCCCACATCACTTCTGCTGCTGCCCAGAGGTGGCCTGGGCATTTGGCTGTGTCTAGAGTAACCATGTCATATCACGATCTGCCAGCGTTGGTCTGAGTCGGCTCTCACGACACCCTCTGACCCGGCCTGGGCTGGAGACGAGTATACTTTTTCCGTCCTGATTACGGTATGGTATATGGTATGGTGATAGTTGTACCATAAATACATATATCTTTTTTATTTTAGTCCACATAGCCACAGGTCAGCAGTCAGGTTAGCAACCACTAAACTAACGGAACAGCCTACATCTCATCCGTATAAAAGGTATTTTAGTAATGAGACGAAATGAAATATTTTGGTTAGAAGACAACAGATAATGACCCAATAGCTAAGGAGTACATACGTATTTAACACTAAATACGATTGTACTGATAAACTGATAATTGCCTAGTATGCTTAATTAGTGCAGGAAGATTGAGATAAGCAGTCGCATACGTCACTTCACGCCTGTAATCCCCGAAGAGGTAGGCAGAGGAATGCAGAACACTCCCACGTTCCACCGGTTACGTTTACGTCCCACTATGTAATAGGTGGTGAGCCTATAGCCCTGTATCGGTCACATATCCAGACTCCGAACCACTACCAGAATTCTAATTAGATTTTCTAGCACAAAATTTTATAGCGTTCTATTACTAATTAGAAAATTTTATAGTGTTCGACCCGGGAATCCAACCCGGGACCTCCCGAGGGCAGTCGCACTTGCAACCAACACGACCAACGAGGCAGTCTAAGCAGTCCTATCTATTCATTAAAATGACTTCATAAGATTCACGTCAGTCTACCAAATGGAAGGCACTGTTTTATGCACAATATTTTTATGGAAAGCTGGTGAGCATGTGCCCTACACCGTACACATGTCCTTAATCTCAGCTGATAAACTTGCTTAATGACGAAATCCCCCTGCACAATCCACAAGAAAATATCTTAATGAGCGGATATACGCCGAACAAAACGTCAGCGAGAGCGACGTCGTTTTCAAAGTGGCGCTGGAAGTTACATCGGCGCTAAACTTGCGTGTTTGAGACGAAACATCAAACTGAAATTAGTTGAAGGCTTCGGATAATCTGGAAGTAATGCCGACGACAAAATTATTAGAACCGGAACTGGGGGACGGAACGTATTCCGTAATTATGTTTAGATTGAGAACGCCGTTCAATCCAATTGTGAAAACTGTGTTCAAATAATCAATTGGGAACTTCTAGAGAACCATTAACTACACGAAAGAGTTAAGCCACTAAAATAAATTTCTAAATATTCCATGCACTGGGCTACCTAGGCATGTAACCTAGAATCTTAGGCACGACTGGAAAATTTGATCTAACCTGGAGAATCTACTAGTGGTCGATCCGGAATTTGAACCCAGGATCTCCCGATCGGCAGTAGCGCTTGCAACTAACACGACCAACGACGCAATCACATTATTTTAAGCTGTACAATGTTTTTTATCGCAAAAATTACGCACCTACTTGAATCGCGATCCACAAATTTCGGACCCAAAGCCACTTACAAAAACATTTCTAAAATATAATTACCGAGCTCTATTATTATCTCATTTCATATTCACACAAACAATCGCCCGACGAACAGGAGCGACGGAGGTTTGCCGGGGCGCGACAGACCATTTTAAACCGGTCCTTTTATGAATAATTCCCTAAAATTCCCAATGGAATTTATTCCCGGAATGCGGGACGCGTGACGTATTTTCTAATCTCGGGCTCAAGTGCCGCTTATACGGGAATTTAAATGCTTGTAAGGGTGAATTAAAGATTATTCCCGTTATACGGTTAAGAGTGATTTTGGGAATTATGTATGCAGTTATTGCATTTAATAGTTATTGGGTATATTTCTTTAAACTACATATGTATATTGATACTATTTGCTCTGTTAATATACTAGAGTTAATACTAATACATAAATACCTACTCTAAGATAAATCAGTTTAATTATAAATGTTCAAAATGTTATGTTCAATAGGGGTACTGTGACTATAGTAGGATTTCCTAGATTGTAGCCGATCTTTTGGCTGCCGTCTTCGCCTCTAACTCCGCCCTTGACGATCGAGGTGCCGCACCGCCCACCATCGCGCGTTGTGCGAGCTCTATGGTTGACATAGTCTTCAGGCAGAA
>DWEI01000549.1:0-21126 GCA_018245875.1 Mysoria ambigua
TGTTCGACCCGGGAATCGAACCCGGGACCTCTCGATCGGCAGTCGCATCTGCAACCAACACGACCAACGAGGCAGTCCACTTACTTGTACTAAATTAAAAGAATAATATTAATACAGTCTCTACAGATCTATATTAAATGTCCATGGGTGGAAACAGCTACTTGTGACTGATGTTACCTAGCTTGCTGTTATTTTATATCATATCATATTTATACAGTATTCTCTGCTGTGTGCAATGCAAACAATGATTTTGTGACGCATTATATAACATGACAAGTTATTTTAGAAATAGCAAATCAGCTAATTAGAGCGACGTCCCTCGTGGTGGTCGGCTTTGTGGATTATGGCTTTGTACGAATTCAGGTGGGCTTACGTTTTCAGGTCACTGCCGCTTGCGGTTATGTCATTTAAAGCAACATGATTTCACATACCGCACAGATCGGTCATTACCATCAGCAAAAAGCAACATGAGTGATGCCTGACCTGCCACATTCACGTTCAGTAGTAAACTACGGCACTCGGCCATACAACGGTAGAAAGGCCATGCCAATAATCAACATGTACAATATGCACTTTATTAATCAATGTAAAGTGTCACTTGTTCGTGAACAAATATTATGATTATGGCTAAGCGGCGTAACAAAGGAACATTCGCCACTCCCTTCGTCTACATTACAAAGATATTGAAGTTTCTGTTTTTCTTAGGAACCGTTTGATTTTGTACGAGCGAAACGTTTGCGTATTATTGCGCATTATTATTATTATTGGAGCTTATTATTTACGTATTATATTACTACGCCAAGTCTCTTACTGGCGAGACAAGCAGAACCGAGTCTTACACATATCTGTTTTTACGAATTTGTCATGTTTCTACCAATTTAATTACTCTCTTCATACACGTCAACGTATAAAATGCTTTATAATAATAAACCTAAATAATGAATAAAACCCTATTGCTGAACTCATTCATTTATTTATTTAATCTAGCTTAATGGACTACTTTAAAAAACGTAACGTTACGCCTATAATCCCCGACGAGGTATGCAGAGGGATGCACAAAACACCCCGGTTTCACCAGTTAAGTTTATGTCCCACTATTAGAACTCCGACTTCAATAACAATAATAACAATTATGTGTTTATTAAATGAGGGCTTAGTTTAATTTAAATGAGGACTTAGTTTAAATTAAATGAGGACTTAGTTTAAATTAAATAAGGAACGAATAGTACCGAAAGAATAACCGGTCTCTATTTGCCATATTAAAGACGTACTTACATTCGTTTGTTAAAATGATTGCGAGCACACTCGCCAATCCAGAGGCCCTGGGTTCAAATGTTGAGTCGGATTATTTTGAATTATGATAACTAGAATATGTAATTAAAATTTCGGTAGGGGCTCGAAGTATGACCTTGTGCCCAGTGAATGGAAACAGGTTCATCGCCTGTGAAACGTCAGGATAGCTCATGAAATGTGGGGGAGTACTCCTCTGTCTCCGTTTTCGGGGATTGCAGGCGAGAACTATTTCAATTCGTACATAGCCTTCTATGTTATTACTAAATGTGTTCGTTACTATAAGTAAATGATTTATTTTATTTCAGTTTTTGCGTTAACTTCACAGCCTCAAATATAATCCTGGCAGCAACAGACTAACCACAGACACAATATCGAAGGCCAATCTATGGATAGTTTTGTACTATGAATAGCGTTTTTTTTTTAAAGAAGTCGAGCTAACAGTTCTGAAAATTCCACCCTGAAAGAACCGAGGAGATTTTTTGATGGTAACTATTTCTACCGATTCACGCTATATGAAAAAGACATAAATGTATATACGAACAAAAGTGACTTCGTGACTAAATGATCTGAAAACTCGCAAAGTTTGCCGCAACGTAAAAGTAAGACTAAAATAAAAAAGCTTTTGCCTAATGCCCTAACTTCTCACGTATAACATGCAAAACACGTAAAGTCTTTTAAGTGAATCAACGAATTTTCCTCATATAAGGTCCCGCGCACATTACGAACGCGACACATACCAAGTCATATTTATGTTATTAATGTCAATAAATATCAAATACAAATATTATCAAGATATGCAATTATCAAAATAAAAATCACACTTAAAAGTCAGTTGATACAATATTTCTTGATATATTTTTATAAAAAATATCCTTGCATTTAAAAGGAAATATAAAAACAAATCATGCATTCGTTACACGAGGTAGTCTTTGTTTTAAACCAAGAAGTAAATTGTATTAATATACATGTTTATTGCTACATAGTTTTGTGTGAATGACGATATTTTTGTGAAATGAGAAGAAAACTAAATAAATATATAAATATTGTTCAACAAAAACTGAATTTTCTAGCAGACAAAATAACGTAACCGAATATTCAGCTCTATTTCCAGTTTCAGTCAAATCCTAAACCAGATCTTGTGTACTTCAGAAAAATTTAATAAATTTATTTAACTTGAGATCCAATATTTTCCCTATCCGCGACCCTAGGAGATTATTATAATAAATACAACATTTCCAACGATTACATTTTGCGTTTACACATTTTGCGTTTACCATCTTTGAATAGCTACATTACGTACAAGATTATTTAGTAATGAAAACACGCTCGAACGAATCTAGATGGAGGCTAGTTTTCGGTCGAGCTGAATTTTTCACTAAACTCAAAATCGATACTAGAATTTTAATCTGATACTGGCCGAAACCGAAACCAGAACATCTAAACCAGAGACGAACTATTTCGACAAAATGCTAGTTCACGTCCAGTGTGCGGCGGACCCATCTCGATAAATATAGAGGCATTTCGTACAGAATCTCTTCACCTCCCCTACTATTATTCAGTGATATTGCTCGTGAAATTGGAAGCGTAAATGCGCTTTGTGACATACGCATTATACACCGATTGCTAATACATCCCTGAGCTGTTTCATTAACGCAGATATCACAGTGCTTATGAAGCGTTTAGTTTGCCATAACTCTTATCAACTCCGGTTAGGTGTCAAGACTTGTGAAAGGCCGTGGACAGATGAATGATACGCCAAGTCTCTAAGTATCCTGTCTTCCGGCGGGGCGCAACGGCGCATATTATGGAAGGTATAAATCTTACAGAATATATTGTGAGTCGCTAAGTACATATACTCGTATAAATGGTATAATATGTTCTCATACGAATATACACCTGCACACAGATTAAACACTCCTGCACGTCGCACGAACATATGCCCCAGACGGGAAGTGAACCTACAACCATTGCTTCAGACGTTAGTTGCTGACCATTAGACCAACGGGTCATTTAACCGTGCTATTACATTAAACTACAGCAATCTTCACGTAAAAGGTAATCTGATACACAATTATTGGTAGCGGAATAACTGAATTATGAGTGTAGTGTTGCACGAACATAAAATACGGTTGATCGGAAATGATATTATATGTTTCACGATGGATATAAGATGGGACATAAGTTTTTATATACGCATATATGTGTAAACAGATCTCAAACTATTCTCTGGTTTACGATACTCAAAGTTTTCTAGTTAGTATTTTTTCAAATGAACAACGTTGAGGCTTCTCATTGCAAACAAATTACATGAAAAGATTTTATTGATATCTCTGAAATAACAACCGGGCCACTAATATTACCTCGTAGGCAAAAAAAATATTCTACAAAAAATAAGTAGGTACATCAATAATATTTATTGAGAAGAAACGGTCTATAGACAAGAAGGTCGTGTTACATTTTATGGCAGTGAAAAAATATTTTGGAGGGAAATCCTAATGGAAATAAAAGCGGCTTACATTGCTGGCTATAGATTAAAGCGTCTGCGAATAGATAGCGTGGAGCAGGTCGGCGTTAATGGAAAATATTTTCCGGCAGGCGGACACTGCATCAGTGGCGAGCGACTGGTGTTTATTATTGAAGTACAGTCGATGCGAAATGTGTTACAATTTTGTACCTATTTGTAAACGGTAAATACGGACTCTTATAAACGTATTTTCGTTTCGATGGTACTGTAACGAATATCAACTTTTATCGGCCTTTGAGAAAAGTATTAGGACGGAGATTAAGAATTGTTTGGATTAATGTATTTTGTAAAATAAAATTGTTTATCTATCTTGATCTTCCTCACTGAATTTGATATATTTCTACGATTTAGCAGACCGTTGTATTTTTAATACTATATAAATTACTAGCTTGTTCCTATGGTACATAAATTACGGTAAATTATTATGTTTCTTATTTTGTTAGGCGGATATCGGTAAAAAGTACCAACGATAAACAGTAAAATACAACTTCAAAAGTGTATAATCTGAAGTTATTTCAGTACATAGCAACTTTTGCACTAAAATTTCACTGTTACGAAAATTTCACTCTCGCGTTACACTAGTTAGATCACGTTATTAATTTTCAATAACTCGATACACTAGTTATGAACTTTAACCGAATTTATGTAGTACACGTTACATTAAAGGAATTCAATTAAATAGGAATAATTTGGCATTTTAACGTAGTCAGCCAACGGATGTCAGGTGTGCAATATTGAACAAAACTTCCGTCCATTGGGCCCACTCGACGTGCACGGCCATTGCGCTAAGTGCGAATGAGGAGTGCAATCCGGGCTTAAAATACTATAACATTGTATACGAAATACGATGTTCACTGTCCAAACTATAAAATGAACAGCGGTAACAAAATATTGGCCTCGTTTGATTTCATTTCATTACATTCGAAAACAATGTACGTCGTACTTAGTAAAGTTTCGTCCCATTAAAATTCTTTTTTAGATAAATATTTTTTATTATCTGTTTATTATTTTAGCACCTCAAACATACACTGGTTAATATAAAAATACGTTATAAATGTTATAATGAATATTATACAAATAATAACCGTGTTCAAACTACAAAAACATGTGCGTGTATCGAATAATTCGGCCACTTACCGTTATATAGAAATCACTTATGTAGACAAACGGATACTTATGATTATCGTCCAGGTAATATCCAATTTAATGAACCGATAAAAGTTTACCATACGAAGCACACTTGTGAAGCGATGTTCGCGGCCACGCAATACGAACGTAACGTAGAAATATGAATACATTCGCACATCAGTGTTAATGGGATGTATTTTCCGGCGAGCGGCCACTGCACCGGCGGCGCGACGCCCGGCGCTCGTTGTGGGGCGCGACCGACGCGGACGGGTGTGCATTCGACTTGTTTAGCATTACGATTTGTTCGCCGCGCGTACAACTATTTAAACATTGAAACTTTATTACCAAACGTAATACAGTTTCAATAATGTTTGTTGTTTGTTTTCATTTATTTATTTATTCTCTCGTAACACTTTAAAGTAAGGGGTACAAGGGAGTAGATAATGCCTAATGCCATTCTTTACCCGTCGACGCTGAGCGATGGTGAGAGCATGTGGCATGTGCATATTAAAAATAAACATATACTTATATTGCATAGAAAAGAAAAGAAAAAGTGTTTAAACTGTTAAAACTGTATTTAGCTAGCAGTGTTAATACAGATTCGAAACCCTTAGCACTAACTTCCTTTCCAAACAGCATAAGGATATAATGGGAAGCGGTATTTATAAAGCCAGAAAGCTACCAATAAACTTACAGTATTTGTTGAGTGTTAGCGTCGTTTTCGTAGAATTGCTTTAGTTACGTTTCGTATACTAGGAGCGGGACTGGGATCAGAAGTGAACAGTTGAGAAGTGCCACCTGTCTCTTTGATCACAACGACATGAAAGAGTTGAGAAGTTGGGATAATACATAAAAGACTTCTGAGGAGCACATTTTTTGTATACTCAAATATGTACCTGCTGTATTACGTATACACTGTTACATATATTTGTGTGATTTGGATATCCATCTTAACAATGCGTGTGTATACACATACCTTCGTATAATTTATTTTTATCATAAAGCATAAATTCTTTCGCTCTGTCGTTTACCCGGGTTTCACTGGGAGAGAATGCCGTAAGAGAATTACAGTGCTTGGTACGCGCTAAGCTTACAGTACATAGAAATATAGAAACAAATGAATGTTCTTTACCATTGGGTTACAAAATATTGGGTATTCAACAAATTGCAAAAATGCAATAATCACGTATTGTCTGTGTGTCTATGGTCAATTTATTTGTTATATTGTTTACAATGTTAACGTCAATCTGTTTCGCTGGCGATGGTATATCGACGACCGGCGCGGCGCTGCGATGTCGCAAACAACGAATTGTAAATAACGGCGGTAATGATGAGTTCACTTCGCTTAATGACGCCGCGCCAAATTACGGTTCAAGGTTTTTGTTAAGAAATAACAAAGGCCATGCGGGTCGTAAGCATAAGGATGTTCAGTCATCTGGCGTATAGATTGCCTTTTAACATGAGAATGTTTATTTGTCCAAGAACTATGTTCTTCTAACATATGAATATTTTTTGCTAGTTATAACAATATTATAACGTAACGTCACACCGGTAATGCCCTAAAGGGATTATTTAAATATAATAATGTTTAGCTATCTCGTGACATTACCTTCCGTTGCTCCTTTTAACATAAAGACATTAAGTAAACGTAACATCACTCCTGTAATCCCCGAAGAGGTAGGCAAAGGAATACATAAAACTCCCACGTTTCACCACGTAGATACATTTATGTCCCACTATGCGATAGCTGGTGAGCCGATTGTCGTGCATCGGGCACTTATCCAGATAATTTAGACTTTCTAGTAGAACCACTTGCAGAACGTCTAAATTAGAATATTTTGTAGCCTTCGACCCGGGAATCAAATCTACCTTTTTTAATCTTACTTTTTTTTTAATTTTACCTACCTACACTTTTTTTTTCCCACCAGCATCACCTTAAGCATTTCATCAATGAATTTCATAATAGGTACTAAGAGCCATGTTCTAATGTGTTGCATATATGTAACTGCTTTAATTTTACTGTTTTCATCATATTTAAACATTATCATCTTCAGGCTATATAAATTTACGGCTGAATGTAGGCCTTCCCCGGCAGGTTTTGGCCCATAGTACCCAAGCTGGCCGTGCGTATTGCGGATCAATTCTAGATGGTAGAACATTACAATTTATTAGACAAGCGGACACTTTTCAAGTATTATCCCAATTTATTAAAACGAAGATAATATTTACAAATCCTCAACTGAAAAGATAATTTTTACGATTTTCATCGTGTTCCAGCGATATTCTTGACTCGCCGAAGTCACGTCCCTACTTAATTGGGACTTTGGTTTCCGTGGCTAGCACACCCGATGAAGTAGTTCTTTTTAAATCATATTACAGGGAAATTTAAGAAAAAAGTTGCTATGATTTGGAATCGTTAACTAATACTTCGTTAACTAACTGCTCTTCATTGCAATTTTATAAATATGTAACCCTTCTTATGTACTTCGTATACAATTCAAAAGGCAAAAACATCAGAAATGTCATATTTATTCATGTACAGATGTGCACGTACCAGTCAAGTTTTGTAATTAAACTAATTACTGAAACAATTAAAACTGTACTCTCCGGAATGGGTGGGAACAGTGAAAGCACAAAAAAATCATTTCAATTCGAGATAGCACTGAACTCGTATATTGATAATTTATTTAACATGTGCTCCCGTTCTTTTTCGCGTTACGAAAAAAAAATATTGTATCAAGTCGCCGGAATCCAGACAGTAACTGTTGAGTGTATTTCGCGAGCGCTACATTTATATGAATATTGTGGGCGTCTCTCCGTGAATCTGTCATCTCGACGGGAACTCGTTATTCGAGTACACGGTATTGTACTCCGGCGCCGAATGTCTCACGAGATTATTTATTTTATTTGCTAATAGAAATGTAACAGGTCGTTACTGTACTCAACTGATATCACGGATAGAGCTGAAATTCGTTTGTGAGAAAACTGTTGCATATATAATAAACTTGTGAGAGACAAATAAACAAATGAATGAAATAAATAATTAATTTACCTTGAGGTCATCATATGTTTTGGTATTGTGTTAAAAATGGATTTAGGTAGTGACTTATTTGCATTCAATTCAATGTGGTCCGATAATTTAAAAAAAAACTTCGAAAGACGCAATATAAATGAGAATGCGTGTGAATCTTTAAAATGAAAGCAAAAACAATGTTATTTTTTAACAAAACTATCAAGTAATATATATTTAAGATTACGTAATATAGCTTTAGAACGTTGCCTTGGTAACGAAAAGATACCAACTGTGGTGGAACGCGATATATAATGCGATAATTCTATTAAGGTTAAGACAGACTTACGTTGCCGCTAAAATCTACATATTATCTCGCCTGTGCGTCTTAAGGGTGGGCTGAGATAAAGGATTTAAACCTGCTGTGGTGCTGGAAGCTTCTTTCGCTCCTCTTTCAATATAAAAATTCGTAAATGAGCATACATTATAGAAACCTTCACAAAGAAATTTTCACAAAATCTTCATATTATGATATGTTCAAACTTATTTCGTACCTGAACCATATAATCATTATAATAAATTGAAAAATACGTTACTTTAAAAGCAGAGCGCCCGTATTATTACGGAGATGATGCATTTAAGATTGAACGAACATTACTTTCATTTATACGAGAAAACTAGTCTTTAAACGTTTTCCAATTCCCTAAAAGGGGAACATAGCGTGAAAGAGTCCAATTTCGTGGTGTCTCAGCGCATCCACGGACATCCTCGATAAAGTAATGATCGTATTTTATTTAATCGTAAATAAGGCACATGTGGAAGGCTTTGCCGCTATAAATTACCTGCCCCGTGCGAATCGCCTTTCCCGACGACAATAAATATCAATCAATACACATGCGCTAGTACATACATGTATTTATAGACATATGTATAACAGAACAACGGTCTGTGGGAATAGTGGGGACAAATCGGTAAACACAAAACGCAATTTGTAAAGACAATTTTTTTGACAAACCATGCAGTACGATTTGTTAATTATTTACATTCTTTTTGCTAGTACAAATAAATAACCAGCAAGGTTATATATTTTTAAATTTTTGGCAGTTCTCAATGATCGGTTTTAGGTACTAAAATAATCTTCAGATCCAGATACAATTATATTGATACGAATATAAAAGTAAGCGTGACGTTTTTTCTTTTAAGAGTTAATTTCGGAAAATACTTTATAAGAAACTAATTGTTCCCTAAATTAATGAAATTGGAATATTATATTTTGATAAAGTTGAATAAGTTACAAATTTTGATCAAATTAATTAAATTAGCAATGTAATAAAGTTAATACAGTATAATTGATCTTGTAAATAATTGATTATGACAAAGTTAGATGAATTCATGAAACGATATTATTATAAGAAAAACAAGTGTTACACGTTGCTCTTAATAACAGGGCCAAATACCATTAAATAATAATTTGATATTAAAAGCTTGGAAAATTGTATGATTTATTTTGATAAAACATAGCTGGTTTTTTTAACGTGATTACTTCAGAAACTAGGTGGACTTTCCGAATTGTACGGTTATTTGGAACAAGTGTATGGTAACTCGAAATATATGGGGCGCGGGCCCGTTTAGTTCATTGGGCCCGTGTAACCAGGACCGCTAAACATGCCACCAACGAACTCCGCAAACGCGCCAGAACACTTCGAATTCAAATAATACAATTCAATACGTACTACAATTTAAAAAAAAAATCAATACGTAGCGAATATTTACGAGTATGTGTATATCTCGCGCGTAATATTATTTTTTATTAAAACTACTTATTCTTTTTTTTTCTCAACAACAAGCACTTGAAAAATGATAAAATACTAACACCCTCCGCTTAACGGTATAGTTTGTCATCAATTCAATATCTTTTTATTTTCATAAACAAAACGGTAATGGCTCGGTCTTATTGGAGATATTACTAAACAACAATTTCTCCGTTCGGATGTTAATTAAGGAAATAGATCGTATTTCCTGCTAAATTTGTTCCTCCGAGAATAATTTGAGACAATCTTTTATTGATATTTGAGACTTGGAAATGATCGCAAGTTTATTTTAACTAGGTTCCGTTATCGACTACTTTCTGTATTAAATTAAAGACGAAGATTTCAATTTCAACTGAGTGTGGGTGATATGAAAAAAATAATAATAAAACACAAGTAAATAAATGTGCACACATGCCTGCCCCCTGTGCCGGTTATAAGTCGAACGGGAATCAAATCCAGTCTTCTCTACTGCACATTTGTATTGTCGCATAAACAACAGTAGATAACGTATGTTGTGTATGGAAAACAAATGTTATCAGTTACTTGTACTCTTGGAATGCTATTACCGTAATCCTACCTCCCGATCGGCAGTCGCACTTGCGACCAACACGACCAACGAGGCAGTCAATTTATAGTATTGAGTAAAATTAACATCTGAACATTTTATTTAAACGCTTTTTAAAAAATCTTTATCTATTCACACAGTCTATCACGTGTTCAAAGCAATTCTACTGTTGTATTGTCTATTTCCCGTCAAAGGTTAGTTACTAGGAGACACAAGTCTTAAACGGCGTCTTAATAAAGCACCTCACCACGTGTCTTGGACACAAAGAGTGTCTATTGTTTAACATTATCTTTGTTCTCGGTAAAGAGCCGCCTCTTTTATTTATTTATGAGCCCCTTCCTGCACCGTCGATACGTACAGCCATCAGTTGGCCTTGGTCAGTGACCTTACAGATCTCAATATTCTTGACCTCGAGAGGTAATAAAAAGAGGTTTAACATCGGATAAATAATGGGTTTAAAAAGAATGATGTTAATCATGGGTCGACTATTTTAATTATTTTGAACAAGAGACAAACTAAGTAAATGAAATAATACCTTATTTATCTCCTTCATTAAGTAGTCTTTTTGATCGCGAAATAAACTTAATTACTTATCTACTCTAGTTTCACAGTCAGAATTTTACAAAAATAACAAATATTTTTTTTAATGTTACAAATTGTGTATTACATTTGATAAATGTAGTCGCTCACATATTATACTTATTTTTAATATTTTGATAGTAATAAATTACTTTGTTTTCAAAAAAGACATTAATTGTGGGAGCCCGTTTTTCATTTAACCTGTACTTAAATTGTATAACAAACTTAAAACGGAATCACATAACAAAATTACTTTGAGTTAAATTCTTCAACTTTTTTAAAAACTTTTACGGACATTAGTTCTGTAAGGTCACAGTTATTAGGCACGCGCTGCTTATTGCCCAACCCGCAAGGGACCGGTCGCAACGATAATAATAATAACAGCTGTGTTTTGATATAACATTAATAACAATTATTCTCGAAGATCATTAAACATAAATGAAGGTACATTTATGTTTACAAGGCAAACCAATGATTGATCGTTGGCTATCAAGTTAAAAATCGTTCGGGCGAAATCTTTGATGAAGGATTTGAGGAAGGAGCAATATCGTTTAAAATTTCCAGATTCCAGCTGATGTTCATTTCATAGATAAAATCCATGAAGACTTTATGATTTATGTTAAAAGTTTTTTTTTATCATCTGACTGACAATTTAGTGGTTTTATGTTACTACTTAAAGTTATTGTCATTGTTGTCGTAAATGACGATTAGAACAGCGTTCTTCGTATACAATTAGTACATAGAAATACATGTAATAAAACAGATCCACGAATTTTTTGAATAATTATCAACATAGTCTTAGATGAGCATTAAATTTACTCGATTAGTATTCGTAGTCTAAATCGCATTGGAGTCTTAAAATGGCCAAGCTCAAGTAATTGAAACCATTTCGCACAGATTAACTGAATACAGAGCAATAAAATACTATGCTTCGTGCAATAAACGTGAAAAAACGGTACATAACGAAAAATATTTGGCGGTAAATAACCGCAGTAATAAGATTAGGAATGTTGTTTATCAGACATTAGGATTATTAATTCTATTTCATTATTAGCGTACACTTGGCTATAAAGGGTGTAATATATTTTTTTTATTTTGTCAGATTTTTCTGATTTAGGTTTTCGTGTAGTGGCTCGGAGTCGCGATATGTGCCTAGCGTATGCGAACCAGCGAAATGTGAGAGTGTTCTATTCTGGTTCTAGGCCCACTGCAAGAGATCTTGGATCATCTTTACAGGCCACCTGGCAACAAAAGTAGGCATCGATAGAGCTTATGTTGTGGTAACTGGTAACTAGACGGATAATAAACTTCGTAATATCCATAAATATAAACATAAGCTTACATATACTTTACGCCTGTAATTATCGAAGAGGTAGGCAGAGAATGCTGCACACGCCCACGTTTCATCAGTTATGTTTACGTCACACTATGGAATAAGTGGTGAGCCTATTGCCATATCCAAATTAAACCCGGGACCTCTCGATCGGCAGATCGGCATTGCAACTAACACGATCAACGAGGCACTTGCATATGACGATTTTCGATGACAATTTTCTGTTGTGGTTATCTGTTAGACTGCTTTCTATAACGTAAAAAATAATCACAATATGTATTATACATGTACACAAGAGCATACGTAAGTACATCGCAAGACAGATAGCCTCTCGTCCTAAGAACTGAGCGGGATGTTTTATTCATAGCGCCCGAGCCGCGCGGAGTGCCACTGAGTGAAAACTTATTTCTTAAAACGTTTATGCGTTTTGCTAACGAACTCTTTAAACTTTCAACTGTTAAGTAATAACTTGAAATATTTCTAGCGAATTCAATTCAATTCAATTAAACTTTTATCCTTTGTTCGTATCAAATAACAACTACTTTTAATAGTAAATCGACGTAAAGACTGGCTCGACAAAGAATACTACTTAAACAAGTATGTTCCGCTTACCATAATTTTGAGTTACAAGTGATTTAAACATTAGCACACCCCTGTGCTGATGTTTAAATTACTTCGAAATGTTTATTAATGCAACTTGTGGTGCCATCTATTATTAGATAGTACCGTCTGAACTGCACTTCTAAAGTTTCGAAACATTTTGCACTAAAGCTAACCTTGAATTTAGGATAGTCATTAGCTAATTGTATTTTACTGCCTCCTCCGCAGGCCTCTCACAAGGGGTGATGTCCATAGTCACCGAGCTGGATACGTGGGTTGAGCTTTGCCGAGTACAGTTTCTTACACCGCCAACGTTACCACCCATAGTCAGCCAGGGCATTTGGTTGTGCTTAGACAGGGTGTGTCACACCGCGATGTGCCAGCGTCGAGTTTAGTCGCCTCTTACGAAACTTCGTACCGCGACACGAAGTCGAGGGATGTTTTCTTACACCGCCCCGATATGGTTAATAAACGGTTCGCTATAGTACATACGACACGACATACGACACGACATAGTACATTCGACACGACATATTAAAATATGTAACTACCACAGTTTACTGTACAACATTGACTTGGTAACAAAATCATACGAGAACTGTATAAGTTACTAGGCACTTCGTTCAGTAAATATCCACGCTGGGCACTTCGTAAAAATAATCATTAATGCGGGCTCATGAAAGCCTGCATGCAATCCGAGTGTTAGGACAACATTTGCCGTGCGAAATAACAATCTTGGTATGCTTTTTAGTTAAACTTTTAAAACAGCAATAAGACCCTTAATGAAATTGTTATAATGAAAATAGTGTTTTGTATTCAGTGAGGTTTTATTATTAAAAATCTGTATTTTCACAGGCACATAGGTTCCCGGAGACTGAACAGCTGGGAACAATTGATTGATATTTTCAACAAATTCATAATAAGACCTGACCGTGTGTCACCACCAAAACAATATACAAATCATCACTCGAACTTTCCCCTGAGCGTGATAGCGACGCCGGACGACAGTGCTCGCGCACGGTCCCCCCAGTCGCGCGGTGCGTTGCGGGGCATGACACAGCGTGTGTTGTGTACGGACAGTCCACAGCACTGATCAATGCGCGACGCCGCTCTGAGGCGTGTCGCGTCGCGGCCCCTTTGTCTCGGATGCCGTGAATAAAACATGACCGCACATTATTTTTGTCCTCGGGCCTTATTTACCAAAACTGTCCAGTTTTAAATGTAATATATACCTGCTTCCCGTTATTACATCTCCATTTGCCTCGTTGGTCGTGTTGGCTGCATGAGCGACTGCCGACCTAGAGGTCCCGGGTTCGATTCCCGGGTCGAATACTACGTAATTTTCTAATTTAGGTTTTCTAGTAGTGGTTCGGATTTAGGATATGTGCCCAATGCATGGCAATAGGGTCACGACGTATTCCATAGTGGAACATCAACGTAACCGGTGAATAATGGGAATATTCTGCATTTCTCTGCCAACCCCTTCGGGGATTACAGGCGTGAAGTTGCGTTTAGTTTTTTTATCCGCTATCCGCTAATTCTGATTCTCAATTCAGGTTTTTAGTATTCATGTATTGAACCGACATATTCCGTCCCAACAAATGGAAATAAGATTTATAAACCCGGAAATAATAATTTATTTGGAATTCTGTTACAAGTTTTAAATAGTACCCCTCGCGGGATTTGAACACAGAACCGCGCTATCGGCAGTGCCGCTTGTAATCTCTCGACTAACCAAGCACGTCAAAATATTATTTTAATTTTTTTTGTTAACCAACAAAACCGAAGATTATTCACGTACCTAACATGAAATTAGTATATTTGAATTTTTAAATTTACTGTATTTTTATTGCAAATATCTAGTTAACAAGTCGGGAGGTCCTGGGTTCGATTCCCGGGTCGAACGCTACAAAATTTTCTAATTAAAAAAAATCTACTAGAAAATCTAATTAGAATTCTGGTAGTGGTTCGGAGTCTGGATTTGTGCACGATGCGTGGCAATAGACTCATCACCTATTACATAATGGGACGTAAACGTAACCGGAAAAAACGTAGGAATGTTCTGCATTCCTCTGTCTACCTCTTCGAGGATTACAGGTTTGAAGTTACGTAAGTCGGGAAACAATCTTTGCTTTGTTGCCATCTATTATCATTAGAAAGTCGTGACTATTTCTTTAAAAGTTTGCTGCTTAAAGATACTTGGGTCAGCGACACTGGTACTATGACACTGCTCACTTATATACAAGTGGGACGCTTCCAAATAATTTATGTTGCTTAAAGGGATTCACAATGCTCACAATTAGTATCTTTTATTTTTGAACCGATAAAACTCTAACATTTTTTAAAATAACCTTTACCTTGGCACATTCCGAGAACACGAAGATATAATCTTATTGGAATGAAGCTTGTTGATTATAAATATCATCATTTTCAACATTTTTGTTGTTCTTGTTGTACTTCAGTATATTACATGACACCGGTAATCTTTGGAGAGGTTTTTTTGCCTAGCCTACCTACCTAAATATTAAATACATTTACCGTTATTGATCGTTTATGGCCTCAATGTTCCTCTAAGATCTGTGAAAATCTCCTCTGCGACACTGTAATCCTGCCACTCTTCATTCCAATCAGATGAAACAAGCGAACAGATAGACGCTGCCACGAGACAATATTTCATATAATCATATTTTTTGTATTTGGATTGCCAACTTTAATTTCCAGTGTATACTAACAGAGCACACTAAGTTTTGTTGGAAATAAACATTAAATACACATTACACAAACCACTTTTAATCACTTATTTATGATCAGTTTTTTTTCCCGTATATTTAAGGCCCATGAGAAATGTGTGAACGACTTATCCCTCGGCCGTCACTGACACATCTGATAACCGGATTACTCTACCACCTGCGAGGATTAACTTATTGGTTCGACTCCTGTGGATGTCAAGATCGGCTAATGATAACTTGGCACATATTAAGACGAAATAAGTAGTGGTAAATTTTTGTTATTTTACCCCCGTTTCTTTTTTGTTATTATTGACTGCCTCATTGGTTGCAAGCGCGGTGCCGATCAGGAGGGTCTGGATTCAATTAATGGGTTCAATTTCTTTCTTAGGACTCTATTAGATTATGGATATGGGCCCGGTGTATGGCAATTGTCCATGGGTCATGAACTGGTAAACGTTGGAGCGTACTACACTCCTCCGCCTACCTCTTCGAGGATTACAGCGTGATGTTACTTGTAATATTTTCATATTTTATGACTAAAATATTGAATAACAAATAGACAAGATATTGTCACATACATGTTCAATGTTCGTGAACGTCTAAATCATTTAAAATATGGAACTGAAAATATTAATACATACGAAATTTTACTGCAGCAAAGCTCACGCTCACTGAATATGTTACAGAAAAAAATAAATTACTGTGCACATAAAATGTGCAAGTGTAAAAAACCGTATTATTCCGCGCTTGGTGCGCCAGTGTCATTTTTTTGCCGAGCCCGCGCTGTGTCGATAGTGGGCGATAGCCGGCGATTTAGTTACAGTCAGTCGCCGGCAGATTTCGCAGTGCTCACAATAAAGTTACCGGGACAGAGGGGGAGATTAAAAATCGAGCGAGTCGCAGACACAATGAAAATGTTTTTCCGCAGGCCTCTTTCATACGCGCTTTGTTTGTGAAACGAAGTTCGCAGTTCTCCCTCTATGCGCTTCATTGCGATCCTCTCTTAGGGGAAATATTGCGTAATGAATATTCCGCTCTGATTTCGTGCGCCGGGACTGATACATTCGCAGTCTGTTACGATACTTTGATTTAGCCAATAATTGATATCAGCGTTCGATAAATGACTTGACATTTTTATACCTTCATACATATGTATGTTTTGAATTACATTGACAAAGAAACCTTTAAATAAAAAAAGATATAGTATTAACTATAATAAAACAAATTATTCTCTGTTATATATAATAATACTTGATGCGTTTTTAAACTAACGAAAGAACTTTAATGTATTTCAAAACTAATTAAGTACTAAAACTAAGAGTAATGTTTGAAGTTTGCGTACATAAAAAATACACGTCTTCACTTAATGGGTGGGTAGCAGGGTAAAATAATATTTTAATAGTTTTCGCTAAAACTGGTTACACGTTAGCAAGAAGTGGAATAATGTCACAATCACAATCACAAGTTTTTTTTTTAAAGAGACCAGTGGCAAGAGCCTCCAGCTCACAGAAGTCTCCGTTCTCGCCCGTGAACATCTATGATCCATGTCGGAGAAGACTATACGAATAGCAGTTATTGCTAGTTTCTTCAGTTAGTATAAGCCATTAGTAAGAAAGTTACTAGTATTAATTTGTAACAGGGTTACAGGAATAGGGTTGTAAGTAATATCAGTCTAGCATTATTAATATAAGCTCAAGAAACGTGGCAAAATAGATTATCTATATTATAACAAAGTGAAGAAGCAGCACGATATTTGCCACTCTGTGCTCTTTGGCTACCCCGCAAAGGACCTGGCGTGACTCTACATTAAGATTTCAGACAGTTGGAACAAATTGACCATTAACCTTAAGACAAGTCATAATCGAGTAGTACTTTCTGAAGCGAAATGTTTGCATGTTCTGAAAATATTATCAATACGGTTATTAAAAGGCAACCGCGATAATTTTCCCAAATGTGACGGTCTCATCGGAATCATTTAGTTTCCACTAACACCGATCGTATCATACTCCCGGTCATAATTTACGGTAGAAGAGACGCAGTCTCGACTTGACCTTAATTAATTATAATACGAATACAATGGACTAGCCTGAATGTGACTGACGATCCACTAAATGTAGCCGATGTGTAAATAGCGCTCACTGTTACCGTATGCATGATATTAAAAACAGTATTGAATACGTTTGACTGCAAGCCGTGTTTTTAATTGTCATCGTCACCTCATTACGGCTCTTGTTCACTATCGGCCTGTCTTAATGTACATAGGTACTAGATGCAGGCCTTACCCAATGAGCACCATCGCGTCCTGTCCTCGGCTTGCCTCGTTCGACGCTAGAAGTAGTAAGCATTTTCACTACATAATTTGTACTAAACTTGAACTACATTTTAGTCAGTTTCCTCAGGTATACGTAACACAATTTCAACGTTCATCATAATTGGTAGATACTGAAGTTACTCCTATGCGTTTGATAGACGGAACCAACTTCTCATACTGAAGTTATGAGAAACAGAAATTAGTGTTGTCAAGTTGGCAGTAGAAGTGATTTGCTCTGAGTTTGTTAAGCTATCAACCTGCGGAAACTTAGTTTGCGTATTCCATTGAGGCAATTAGACTTGTAGATTAGGTGATATGTTTATCCAGGTAAACGTGGTTTCCCACGATGCATTAGATTTTGACTCTGAACACGGCAAGAAAATTAAATAAATTATTATATAAAGTCACTTGATGCAACGGTAAATCAAAACATTGTGAGGTAACCTATACACCGTCTTCTCCATAACGAATCTAAGGCAGTAGAAGTTTGACCAACCAAACCCAGCCAGACTATGGGCTGTGTCGTGGATAATGCGAGTACAGCTGCATTCAACAGCGTAACCATAAAACGGTTGATGATGATTATGATTTCAATCGATGAAGGAGAATAAGACTTAGTACTACTACATTTTTGTACTTAGCGGCTGCCATGAGTTTAAGGATGTTATTATATATCATAATAGTCGAAGCAAACTAATTAGTGATCCTCCTTCGTAATGGTTTAATGATGGCTGCCGCTGGTCAGTAACATCACGCATCGACGCGCACGATGTGGCGCCGCCGCACTTCGAGAAAAGCGTTCTCGGTATCGTTGCGCATATTAAATTTTATAAAGCTAAAAACATGATGTGAAATGTAAAGTACAACAATATTTGACATACAAAATTATAAAGCATGACATTTCGTTGCACGTACGGGTACACATTTATGTACTTGGCTATTATGATAGTTGGAACACAAACGACAGAGCAAGTACCGAACGGTATTTTAGATATGAGATAGAATACGACGACGAATATTTAAATCGACTTTATGGCCCCCGAAAGAGTCAATTTGGGTCGTATCAATTTCAAATGGCTGGGAGACGTACGTTATGCGAGTTGTGAAGTAACGCGAGCTAACGATGGAGTCGGGTTTTTTATGGCGCACTCGAGATATCATACAATTAGATGCGTGGTTTAAATTCCATTTCAACGCGGCGGTGAAATTTATTAACGTCAGTCACAGAATGTACATTTCAATAAAGTATTGAAAAATGGTTATTGAACGTTATCCATGTCTACCTTTAATTTAAGGTCCCTTACATGCGTCTTTCTACACACCTTCGAATTTAAAATATGTATAAGTCAAATATACACAATGATTGAGTCCACGTATAAGATTCTTGAGTTAATTTACTAAGTTTATACAACAAAACAGATCTTCGGTGTCGAGCCGAAATAAGAGTAAGGTCTGTAGATACCGGCTATTGAAAATGTTGCTAAGAAAGAACGTACATTTTCCTCCGAATTCAACGGTGTAAGACATCTTCAAGTGTTGTTTTCACAGATCATCCAAACACTTCTATGTACGGAGCTATTCCCAACATTATAACATTTCGAACATTCTTCAAGTATACGTACTTCTTCATTATATGTACTGAATCTTAATTCTGTAGTCCTAGGTTCTACCTTTACAAGTACAGCCGCCCACTGACCAGACATCGCTGAAAGTTTTGACAGGTATAATGAACAGTTTGAGTTATCTGTTATCTTAAATATCAATTGCTTTAGAGATTAAGTTGGTTATCATTTCAACGTCTAAATAAACTTACTTTCGGAGTTGGAAGCAGAATTATTCAAAAACATCTTCGATACATCATTAGAAAGGTTTTTGTGCTGTAGGTAAAAACGAGTTCCTCTGGAGCTAAATTTTTAGATTATCCATGCAGACTTTGTCAAAGTAAATAACGTCATTACGGTACGTAATCAAAAAGTTTTTGGCAAATAAAATATATAAAATCGATGTGTCTAAAATGTCTCTTCATTTTTATTCCCGGGTTTATCTGAGTTTATCCAGTATAACTTCAGTGGCTATTTATGAGTTTTTTCAATAAACGTAACATCACGATAACGCCTGTGATCCCCGAAGAGTTGAGTAGATGAGAGTAATTTCTCACGTTTTGCCATATACCGGGCACAAGGAGAAAATCTAAATAAGAAAAATCTACTAGTTCTCGATCCAGGGCTTGAACCCAGGAAAAACGAGCTTCAGTCGCGGTTGCTATCAACACGATAAACGAGGCAACTTTATCAATAACTTTATGTAAATAAATACATTTTTTCTTAATCATGTTCTAACATCTGAAAATCGTAACCATCATTTTCGTACTTTTCTTGGGTTAGTTTTAGATTACCCAATTCAATTTAGATTACCCAATTTTCTCAATCTCTTTACCCCCGTTTTAATTATCCGTGCCTAAAACTTATTTTTCGTACTTGTCTTCGGTTAGTTTTAGATTACCCAATTAATGGGTATTCTGCACAGGTCTGGATCTGTCAACGAACGTCAGTTTGATCTTGTTCCAATTTACTTCGCATCCAAGACAATTACATGTTTCTTAGTTCCCCAAAAATATAGTGGAAATTCTTAAAAAAATACGTATGTTTAATTTAATTTCTTATTACGACTTAACTATTTATTGTCAATGATTAATATACACATATTAATTTTTGATAATAAACATGAAATTATGGGCTTTATTTACGCGATACAGTAACAAAAGACATAAATCGTTTGAATGAAGTAATTTTTCAAGAGCAAATAACACGCTTTTTTTAATAAACATGGTTTTCTCGCATTTAGAATTGCGACGCTCAGTTGGAAAAAATATAAGCTGGAGAAGTGCTTTCTTTCTTTGCAAATATATCATCACCCTTTGCTCTTTCTGGTATCTTTTTCGCTTCTTTATACTTTCCATCTTCCACTTAATTTTTTGCCCTTTTTTCATCGTTTGAAATGTCCACAACGTTGTTAGTAAGTTTTACTCTATTAACTTATCTTTAAGCGAAGAGATTTATCAATCAGATGGACTATGAACAGTTTGAAATAATATGTAGTAAATTACTTTATTTTACAATATGCTTTCAAGGGTGTTTTGAACCGTACATGTTGATATACTTTCATTAACAATTGCAAAATTCTATGTACGATTGTGATTTAACCATATCTCGTAACTTCACGTAACTTCACGCCTGTAATCCC
>DWEI01000550.1:0-21125 GCA_018245875.1 Mysoria ambigua
TAATGCACACGATAAACGTGTTTAAGCTACTACAGTGAAATATATGGCGTAACTTAATGGCTATCGACTAGTTAAGAATCCAGAAATTGCATTACATAATATTACTTTATCCGTGTGATCTGCGTATTTGCGCGTGACATTCTCATTAGAGGGAAATTCGAACATTTATATTGTGATCTAATTAAGAGAAGTTTTTAAAGGAGTCCAAATAAAGAACAGGTAGCTTTAGTAGATATCACGAAATATATTTGGCAAATCCTCATTTTGTGTCCCTATATCTCGTAACTTCACGCATGTAATCCCCGAAGGGGTAGGCAGAGGAACGCAGAACATTCCCACGTTTCACCAGCTACGTTTACGTCCCACTATGTAATAGGTCCGAATCACTACCAGAATTATAATTAGATTTTCTAGTACAAAATTTTCTAATTAGAAAATTTTGTAGCGTTCGACCCAGGAATCGAACCAGGGACCTCCCGATCGGCTGTCGTACTTGCAATCAACACGACCAACGAGGCAGTCCCCATATATCTTCTTCTCACCTGCTCTCCAGCGCCTCTGTCCTGCGCTTGGGGTTCGTAGTCGTACACATCCTCGACCGGCTGCGTCAGACGAGGTCGGGGCCGCGCGGCGAGCGCGCTCGCTGCTAACACGCAGAGAATCTGTAAAGGACACGGAAAACTTTGATTAAAACAACAACTAATTATGGACACCGGTCACCGGTCACATGTTCACAATGTATGTAGCATGTAATCTGTACTGTACGTAGCAACTAAATATATGGGGCATATATTCACACATAGTATAGGATACACGATGTACCAAGTAACGTAATTAATTTAATTAGCTGTATATGTATGTAGGACTAGTCGGTAGATGTTTTAGATTCCGGTCTTCTATTCCGGGAACTCGTGATTAGAACCAGGATTTGAGTTCTGGATAATATTCTCTGTGTAGTAAAGCAAAGCAGCACATGTGCAGAACTGCATATTATACCTTTGACTCTTCTCTTTTTGAGAGGGTCACCATGTCCAACTGAGAATAATGGAGCATCGTACTCGAATTGGAGTAGAACCCTAGATTATCGCAGACTGAATTGTATACAGCTGCCACTAATATTAGTAGCACTTTCAAATTATATTTACGATATATATTAGTGCAACATGTAACAATATATATCACCGAATTACGATCCTGCACAGCGTCATCAATCATAAGCAAATGAGTCTGGTAATTTTAATCCAGCGATCAATAAATCGGCACCGTAGGCGCGTATATACACACATATGTACCTTGAGAGCGATTGTTGCGATAAATAATGACTACTGATTGACCGTACGCCGCCACTCTTGAACTTTAGTTAACCTTCACACAAAAACTTATGAGACCGGCCGCCGACACGGCCCATAAAATCGATTGTTTAGCTTACAACGTACAGCCAACGTGAGATACCAGCTTGGCCCGCACAAATTTTATATACAATTTCATCATACATGTATACATACAGAATAAATATTGTTTTAAACTAATAATCCCAACCTTGGCAGAGCGTATGCTATATGTAATCAAGCAGGTGATAAAACTGTGTATACTATATCTCTAAACACAAACTTGAACATGCAGATAGTTCGACACGCAAGCACAGAACAAAAGCTCATACTAACTTGCCTTCAATGAGAATCTACCTGACAATTCCCGGCTCAATACTAATGTGTTCACTACTGTACTGTATGACCAACCGAATAACATACACAATGCCACAGGCGACAGGGTCGCCTGCCATCATGTCGCACACGTAGCTCAGACGTAATGTATTTACGCCATGACATTGGTAGTATTTGATGATTACGCTGTCATCCAGCACAGCCCCAAGCGTTAGGTCACGGTCTCTGTCAAGACGTTAACCTTTCGATGATTTATATTGTGAGTTTTTTTTACGAGAAACACATTAGTCTTTAGAGCTCTTTACAGCCAAGAATAAGCGTAGATATGTAGGTAGCGGAGGCAACTAGGAAATATCTATTAGCATTAGGTTAACATTAAATTACAAATTATTGGCACCTAAAAGTAAATTACATTTCTTCATAAAAGTCACTAAATATATTAAAGAAAAAATAAAATGAAACAATGTAACTGAGTTATGATAAAACTTACATTTAATTTGTTAATAAATATTATACATGTGATGTACTAAAAAGCTGAAACGAGTACGAGTATAAAAACGTGCTTTAAAATACTTTTACTGATACAATTAGTTCAAAAACTCATATCATATTAATTTCAAAAACTGTGACATCTATGTCTGTGACTGTGATTATACATGATAAACATTTTAATAATAAATATACGTTCCTATTATCATCATCGTTATCGGCCTGTATCAGCCCACCGCCTGACATAGGCCACTCCTAGAAGCCTCACTGCGACTGTTCTCCGCCTGCCGAACTTTTTGCCCGTAGCCTTTTACAGAATATGTTACCAATATATCGGTCATTAAATTAATAGCTCCATACGCAATCGATACTTGCCGATGCCACATTCAATAATCATTTTTCATAGGTCTTATGTCGAAACCGATTATGTTTAGACATACACGGTCGTTACGACCGTGTGTTTAAAACAAAATAACCATTGTATTATTGGTACATGTGTAAAATAAATATTACTAGTGGTATATACACGTGTTAGTGTTTGAGATATGAATCGAGAACTACAGCAAGGACAGTGGTTGATGATGTAGCGTTAGAACGAGAGGATATAATTATATATCTTGGATGTGCTTTCAGTAGGGATGCCAGGTACACCGCTGACATAGAGAGATGAGTGAGTGCAGTAAATAGTGTGAACGGAGCGTTGGGTACGCTACTTAGTTGCCAAGTTTTGAGCCAGCGTGCTCGTCTGGTGATACCTATAATAATAACACTGAACAGTTTGGTTAAAACCGGACATTGTATGGTCGTGAAGAACCTCTAGGCCGCACTTGTTGTCATGTTTCACTTTCTGTTCCAACACTTGCGAGATCAAAATGTATTCAAAATCATAACATTTATTTAACAAATACTAGAGCATGATATTTTAGCATTCATTTTAACGGCGGAAATATCAATAACAAATATATAATGAATCAATTTAAGACGTTTTGATACTCAAATACATATAAATAGTGATAATTACGACAACTAAACGGACGAGAATAGAGTGATTAGCGCGTCTAACGAATTAGTTTTAATTACCTACTACTTTACAACTCGAGGCTCGTTCTGTTTTTTTTATAATACGCTGTGAACCTTATTGCCTTAAACATAGCGCACACTCAAACAGGTTTCACTGAATGAATTATTGTTACAATTACAAAACTTGGCCACATACCGCCCTAGTTGGGCTGACGTAACGTACGGGTCGCCATTTTGGAGGGAAAAGTTAAGCCGTCCCGCCAATAAAGCATCGTGGCGTCGCCGTGTGAATAATAAACGTGTAATATGCAATTAAATTACATTATCCAATTTGCTTATTACATGCGCATAGCCGTATATCGTGCAGGAAGTAATCATATTCGTATTTGTGTTCAAATGGTCTACCGACACACGTGATGTTTGATTTCGAAAAAAGGATCCATTTAAAACGAAGTATAAAGTTTTATAACCCGTACAAGAATAAGCTACACACGGAATGTTTAAACACAGTAAAACAAGTATTTTTGAGTCTTTTTGTCGGATTACACCTTTACTCGTTGCCAAAAGACCTATGTTATCATCTGTGTAAAGATACGTGACACGTTTTACAGCTGGAAAATCTGTCGCTTCCATATGAGCGCGAGATATCCGATGCAAAATTTCACCTAATTATCTAATATGAGCGAAAGTTGAAACAATAGGGTGACAACGAAGCGTCATATTATAATAGCTGCTGGCGTTACGCAGCCGGACTTGTCCCAATTTTCCACGCAATATATTGACATTAGTCACAACAGGCGAACAGTGAAAGTGCAGTAGTGAGAATAAGTGTTTTTTTTTCTTCTCATATAATGGCGCATTTTTAGACAATTCTCGCTCCCAATTAATGTGAAAGTTTCCCCTTTATGTCACACCGGTGCACCGGCCTGCGAATTTGTGACATTAACACCGCATAATGAACATTGTTCACGCTTATTATGTTAATATAATATTCATAGTCTTTCGTGCGAAAATTCACTTTAATATCCCTTTATTCTTTTGTTTCAAAGTTTAATTAATACCTACATTTGGCACCGACCTGTCTAATGAGTTATTTAATATTTATAATGGAAAGAATACTTGAAATGATTTACTTATTTAACTTGCAGCTGGTTCCTTAAGGGATAGAGAGTTCAAAAGTAGTTACTTTATAAGTAAAACTAGTATTTACTTTATATCCCTTGACTATGTTTCTACACTGAATAAACTATCAGGTTAACGCTTGAGGAAGTGAATAATAACTAGTAGATGTACAATTTAATAATTTCATAATTTCAATATATCTAGGTACTTTTGTACAATAAACCTACTTATTATGGCTGCGAAGGGTATCTACCATGTTATATTGGTAACAGAAAAATAATACTGAAACTTATCATACGTGTGAAACATACACAATAGTTATTATAAACGACGCAATAAATCAAAACTGCGTAACTAAGCGACCAGTATTTTTGTTTGCTCAAGTATCGAGCGGTAACCTTATTGCTCAATGTTCGCAGATCGATCTCGCTGTAATTCGCCGACCGTTTGACTCTGACCATTTGTAACTCAACAAACAACATTTTAACAGACCTTCTGACAGATTACTTCTGAAAGGACATGTGTGCTACTGCGTGAGAATGACGGGATGCGATGAATTGTTCGCTCACTAATATCACTGTCCCGTTAGTGACATACGGCTTTTGTCACATCGCTACCGAAAAGAAAGAAAAAGAAACATACATTAAGTATACGTGGTATAATTGGCTATTAAGTTGCTGGCGGATGCAATAATTTAAAGAGGGAAATGATTACCAAATCAATTCTCTTTCTTTTTCTATCGGCGAGACGACTTTTTTCTTGTCTCGCCTATTCTATATAAATAATATTTTATAATTATACTATGGACTAGCATCGGATTTCAGCAAAAAAAAACATCCAATACAATGAATTGCTATTCATCTAAAAGATACATTATGTCACACCTGAATTTTCCCGCACGGTTAGCCAAAGAAGTATTGTAGGTACTCTCACATTACGCCAATTATATATACCGTTAAATTGGAGGTGGGCCTATTGTCATGGGACTGAAGATATTTTATTTGACATCAGATAGTCTCAGATGAAATATATTTTATTTGATATCCTATTTCCTGAGTTCGAATACATACTTTATATCAAATTTCCTGAAACAAAATACATTTTATTCGATATCAAATTGTAACATACCGTTGAATAGAAATATATAATGCACGGCCAGTGCCGAACGGTTACTCAAGTGGCGAAAGTGCACCGCGTTACAAATACTAAACAGCTAATAGCGCGCTATCGATATTTATATCACATCACTATTAGAAAAAATCGTGGACTCGTTCAGAAAACCCAATTAGACGTGTACATAACAATGTTGCCCGGGTTTATATTTATCGATGCGTGTTACACGAGTCATTTTCTCTTTAAAATGTGGGCAACTTAACTTAAAATTGTTATCGTCGTTACGGTTTTTACAATCCTTTTCCAAGATCTAAGTATTAAACTCTAAATAAACTTCTACTCTCTATCGAACCCTAGAAATCTATCGAACCCTATCCTACCCTACCCTACCCTAGAAATCTATCGAACAAAAAAGAACCGAAATCGATTTTTTCACTATATAACATTTCCGTATTTTTGACAACCCTAGACATATTTTGATAGAACATGTGAATGAAATACATTTTGTGCTGTCACATATGATTTATTTTAACGGTTTCGGCGCCATTGAGAGCGCTTATTTAGCACTGACAGCTAATCGGAAAACCGTCGGTGTCCTGAGTTAGTTTAACATTGCATACTAGGATTTGACTCACCAAATCGTTTATTTAAAATCTTGAATATTATAATGACACTCTTTCAGGTTAACTAATACACGACAAACTGATTTCTACTTAGGTAATGTGTTATTTTAATCAGACAGTTGACATTCTGCATAGCAAACAGATGTCTAAATACATAATTATATAGTTAATTGATACTGGAGATTATGTATGTAACGATAATGAATACATGTAGTCATAATGAATACATGTAGTCATAATGAATAATACAATCATGAATACCTTACTTTACTTTAGCGTTTCACAAATTGAGCTATTGTAACTTCTGCTCGGTATATATGTGGGTAGCAATAGGTTGCATTGCATTTTTGTAGAACGTAAATTTAACTAGTGAAACGTAAAAGTGTAAAGTACTTCTTCGGCTATAAGCGTGACTTTAAACAATACTTCCATACAAAAACCCAAACAAAAACGCACGAGCCGATTACAATTTGAAATCTAACAGACAAACAGTCGATTCATTACTATGTATATTTATAATATTCATGTGGACACCTGACATGTGTGTAATGAACGAATCAAGATCAACGATCAAATGTACGATTTACATCAGCACTAGCGCAACGAGCGGCCCGCCCGCCGGCCGCGCGCCGCCTCCAGCCCCGGCGTTACGTCGCACATTCCGGGAGATGATCACACCGCCGCTCCACTTTCGTCAGTGATAAACACAGCTTATTAAATAAGCGGCGTCCGAGCTGTCGTTGTTGGAGCCTACATCAATCAATTTCACCACATCGACATCGCGCCGGACGACGACGCGCTGGTCGTTCGTAACGTAAACTAAGTCTGTCGTTGTAATGGGTTACTGTCTATACGATTTGAATAGTGTGTTAGTTGTTCTCAAATTGAATTATTCGAGTGTTAATAAAGGGTTAAACTTCGACATCGAGTTGTTTCATTATATATCTTGCGAGACGCCGAAAGTCTAACAGGAGACAAGTATTGTAATAATCTCTTTTATATATAAGTAATTCAAAAAAAAATATTAAGCAAATTATAGAAATTTCAAGTCATATTTAGGAGTCAGGATTTGGAAGGTTCAAATCTCGGGTCAAATAATGGCTTGGAGTCTGGTGAAACGTGGAACTATATTTTACTCTTCAATCGAAGGGTGTTACAGGAGTAATGTTACCAAATATTAAGTGTACTAGAATTTTTTTATCTTGGCCACGAATTATATTATTTTTTTTAAATAATAACAGCACAACGCTTAAATGCCGAAAATACAGTTGAAGATGCTGATCATACTATCAACGCCTTGTGGTAAATATCATCGATATAGGGCATGATGTTAAGTGGATTACTGAACTGGTTCTAAGTCATATGCAAAATACACTTATTCAGAATGTTATGACCTTACATTATATCACACGACTTGACCCAAGTACAGGTTTGCAGGTGGACTTACGAACGATCGTAATGTCGCCCTGAGCGCTCAGAACTCGTGTGGTTACGCTGGCTGTGTCCCAAACCTGCTCTTGAATGGAACTAGTTCACCTATGATGTCAGTGTGTTAGCTGTATGAGTTGAAAACAATAATTATACAATGCACTTTATAAGCCGCTTATATTTCGACATCTATACTTTGAACTAAATATACAGTTTAATAAAAGAATACCGTTATTCTGGCAAGTTATCTAATGGAATTAGCGAATAAATAATGAAAATATAACGTAGCCATTGAAATTATATGTAGTTAAATCCGAGATGCGATTATTGTTTCCGAAGCATTAATACAAGATAAAAAAAATATTGATTCATTTATCCGCTGATTTATATTTACACATTTTCTATGTGGATTAAAATCAAATTTAAAGGACACAGCAAAAGCAAAAAACTGTGAGAATCAATGATCCACAATCTAAGCAAGACATAACTGCAATGTTCTTTTCAATTACATTTTAAATTATTATAAGGAAATTGAAAGTTGTCTACGAAAATATGTTTGTGTAATTTCCCTTACTGCAATCATATCGTTCGTTAGAATGAAATTTAATTACATGAATATTTAGTGTTGACACTCGGACGCCGCGTTTAAACACGCAGTTATTTCTAATACAGTAGCCGGTGGCCTCATTCAGACCGCAAACTTGGCTGTGGTGTTTAGAAAGGTACACCTGGCTCTACCGGAGAGAAAAGAACAGAACAGACCAAACTTTATTATGAATTGCTTATACAAGATATTAAAAGAATTGACCAGAAGATTGATCCATATTTTAATTATAAACCTAACAATTATTTTGTTTTCTATTGAGTTTTCGTATTACAACTGACTATCGCAATTTAAAAAAGTAATAATTTATTCAAATAATCTTTTCCAAGACCTTTTGAATCATATCTTTTATTTTATGATAGATATGTATAATTATTGTATCCAATATGCTATAACATGCGTATAAAGCAATATGTATATACAGCTTAAACTTTCTGAGTGTTGTGAGTGTCAAAACAAAAAAAATACGAAAACAATTTCGATTTCCAGACGAAGCCGACAATAATAGCTAGTATATAAGAAATATTCTAAAAACGCTTTCCTCTTTTAAGGTTTGTAACAAATTTGTATTAAAAATATAATTAGACATTATTATAAAAATAAATATTCATAATGAACACAGAATTTTGCTTTGTAATAGTTACGTACGCGATACGAACTGAAAGTTTTGCGTAACTACTAAATAAAATTATTAATAAAGAAAATATGATATAGTAACTGTTTTACAAAATATTTTCAGTTGAATTTAAATTGATGGTGCTCTATTTATTTAAAGGCAAGTTTTCAAGGTATTAGACATCTCTGCATCGTTTTCCAGTGAAAATATTAAAAAAAAAAAGAATTCGTCTCTTCACTAGCATGTCATTTTCCATACAAATTATTTTCTAGAGTACTAGCACTCTTACGAACAACTTTTAAAGTAGTATAATATCATGACTCTGAAACCTTTTCAAAATATAAAAATTCAATTAAAATTAAAATAATAAAAGAAATATAGAAAATTCACCAAAACTAAAACGAATACGTAAAGAAAAAACAGAAATACGAGTACAAAAGGCTTGCCAACCTTAAAATAGATACATCAAAACTAATAGTAAGCTTTTCCGACCTTTGCAAGACATGAATCAACCCATTATGCTATAAACGACCCTTTGATTGATGGACCCGTCGACCAGAGGAGCCTTTAGAATGACGCAAATCGTTTCGACACGGCCCGAGTGCGCCTAAATAAGCAACGATTTGTATCGCTAACTAGACTTCTATAGAGCGCCCTCTCAAACAACAAATGCCGCTGAGGACTGTCTAGATACACTATGTATGTTTAATAATAATAATACGTAACATCACCCCTGTAACCCTGTGACGTATCTAATTGATGAAACGTGAGAATCTTTTGCATTCCTCTGCCTACCTCTTCGGCGGTTACCGGCGTAAAGTTACGTTTATAACGATAGTGTTGTGGATGTTTAGCAACAAAACTGACAGTACAAAGTAGAAAAGTCATAACCGGAAATTAACCCCAGTGGATTCATGGGGCATCTCTGATACTTTCCATCAGACAGGATCCTTGTCAAACATTACTTAATGTGTAATATTTACAAAAAAAACATTTTTTAACTGCCGGAAGTACTATCAAACACTTTTAACAGTTATCTAATAATAGTAACCATGAATGAGTCAGGTACCGCGCGGGTGACAATGCGGTACAATGGGGCGTCGTGACCATGGTTGTGTAAGTTATCACCACAGCATCGCTCCATATTCTGTTTGTGGGCGGTCGTGTGCTGTGCAATGCTCTGCGTCAGACAATTACTATGACTTGTTATATATTGCACCTGTCTATAGTCTGTGGTACATTGTATAATAGCGTCTACTGTATAATTATTGTCTGTGGTATAACTTTTTTATTTAGAATAATACAACTTTTGTCGATGGTGTCCATGACGTCTGCTAGCTGTTACCCGCGACTAAATCTATAGAACATTCTGGACAACTTTCTACCATATAAGATTCCTCGGGTTTCCATTTGCTGTTATAACATAACGTCACGTCTGTTCTTCCCCGAAGAGGTAGGCAGAGGCGTGTAGTAGTCCCGCTTTTCATCAGTTTTGTATCACATCCCATACAATAGGGGTGAGCTTATTGACATTGGCCAGGTACAAATACAGACTCAGTTCTAGTACACAGAATTACAAGCTAAAAATTACCCAATAATACTATGCCTGAATCAGGGATCGAACCCGAAATTTCTTGATCAGCAATCGTGCTTGCAACCACTAGGATAACGAGACATTATTGTTGTTGCGTGTGATATTCATATTTGAGACCTGAAATACTAACCACTAACCAAAGTTTCGGTTATTCGGTTACAAGCTACAGGCAACCTTATGATATTTGCAACGACACGTGACTAAATAACGTTTTGTACAAAAGAAGCCTGAAATCTTGGAAGATATTATCTTATTAATATAATTTCCCTGGTCACAAAACCTTGTGTCTAACGCGAGAATTACTTTATCATGACTTTGAATTCGATTGAACGCTAAAAAGTAATTTAGAAGAATAAACTCAAAACCTGAACTTTAAAACCAACCCTGAAGGAAATTGAAGGAAAATTTAAAAGCAAAAAAGTTTGCACTTTAAGTTTTATACTATCGATATCCAAGTTATGAAAAAAATATTTCATTTAACAAAGACCTACAGACCAGCGGCTGACTAACCCAGTCAGCCGCTGGTCTTTAGTACTTCTTATTACTAAACAACTTAGAAGACCTCCACACACGCTCATATTACCTCAAACTTGACAAAAATCGGACAATGCTAACATGGACGTGCCGGCAAATATACATATAATAATATCGTTTAGAAGATATTATCGCAGCTCCCGGCTCAGCAGTCAGGTTCACTAGCACTACAACCGACACAAGTATAGTCACATAGTACTTACGTACTTAAGACTGTAAAGAAAATAAAGATTATTATTATCATTATTATTACTCTTGTCACTAATGTGACTAATTAATGCATACGCGAACACCACTCGCATCGACGCGGCACGGAATGCGGTTGCCCACAACGCGGTCGACCGACCTTCGCGCGTCTCACAGTAGCGCGCGGTGTCAGTAACAGTTCCATTATTAAACTCGCTTCGACTACACATACGTTCCACATTCTACCTGCCAATGCGATACTTTGAGTTTGAGATTAACTCTTGCAGTCTAATATGCTGATTTACATAGATACAGTTAGACTGTACCGGACGCGAGGTAATCGTTTTGTATCTATTCGTATCGTATCTTTCGTCACTGTTATAATTAAGAGATGATTATTTAACAGGAAACCAGACCGAATAAAATGCTTTAGACTCGGAACTATAAGCAGTATAAGGAAGTTTAGGAAGTATAAAAAGTTTCACGTTCAAATTGTTAATAATTCATGATATATTTATTAATGATAGTTTCGAATGAATATATGATACTTAGATTAAGGTTTAAACCGATAGTCTCAGCTCGTGTGATGTGCCCAAAATGTCATTAGAATGGTGAAAAAAGCACATTAAGTTTGAAGCTGAAATTCGCAGTAATTGTAATATTCACGTATCAATGTGTGTTGTATTTGTTTGTGCGTATATGTGTATATATAAAAAGCGCGAGCATGTCCGGTGTAGTAAGCCGCCAAGGTTTCTTAAAGTTACGCATTCATATGCAGTGTGTGTAGGTGTTCAGGTAATTAATTACAAGCTTACAAGCTGATACTGCTTTAAATTAGTTGAAGTTGAATGCCTAAATTTTGATGTTTAGTATTACTATTAAGTAGCAGTAATGATGAAATATTAAATACTTAGACTTTTGATATGATTGCATTTGAAAGATGAAAGAAGGATGGTCGATTGTGACATAGCTTTTAGGGTTTTCTTTTTAAATTTTGAAACATAGAATCTGCTCCTATATATCGACGGTATGTCTTTGAGTGCGTCATAGAATACCTCTGAAATTTTCTAATATTAATGTTATGTAATTACACGACTATCATTCAATATTAATTCTGACCGAAATTATTTAAGATCTTGGAATATTTTTTTAAATAATATCTTTCGAAAATTATTCAAACAATTGCGCCGTTCCATTTTGTTTTATTATACATTACTTATACATATATGTATAGTAGGTGTAATGTCGAAAGATTTGACTCAAAGAAAAGTTGACATTCGCCGCAAACGAGAAATAAATAGCTCTAATCAAATGTCAATTTGACGTCCCTGCTTTCGACACTGCGTGCCAGTACCTTTCTACTACCACATAATAGGTGCACTGGCAACACTGTAGTTAAAATAGTATATTTTTAACAGTGTTAGTAAATTTAAATAATTATGAAATATAGCACATTTTCAAAAGATTACACTAACACCTCTTGACATTTTTTAGATAGTTTGAAATTTGCATTCTAAATACAATTTGAAATATTGCCACAAGACGCCAAACACAAAAAAACAAATCGGCAAGTAATAATAATAAATATTGTATATTATGTAAGTCTTCATGAATATGTGACAAACACGATAAAATATCTATAAAGTAATTAAAATTTAACATTTTCAAATATACAGTATTAGCACATTTATTGAATGTTCACATAAGTAATGAAGTTTGAGCATTTTGCTATAAACTTTACTGTTTCATGTTTAACTTAGCAAACAGACAGATCGTCATAGCTTAAAGTTCTAGCTGTACTGTATAAAGTAACTACGTACGTAACTTCACGCCTGTAATCCCCGAAGTGGTAAGCAGAGAAATGCAGAACATTCCCACGATTCACCGGTTACGTTTACGTCCCACTATGTAATAGGTGGTGAGCCCATTGCCATGCATCGGGCACATATCCACACATCCGAACCACTACTAGAAAATCTAAATTAGAAAATTTTGTAGTGTTCGACCCGGGGATCGAACCCGGGACCTCCCGATCGGCAGTCGCACCTGCAACCAACACGACCAACGAGGCAGTCAAAGTCTGTCTGTTAAAGTTTATAATTTTTGTTAAATATCCATGCGGAGCTAGGGCGGAGCTCTAGAGTTTAATATATTTTAAAAAATATTTTTGACTGTCAATATTATCGTAGTCACTAACGGTAGTGTCAATTAACAGTATTTCATAGACAATACGAATCGTTTACCGCCAATAAAGCAAACTATGGGTTACCATAAAATGACTCTATCGTGACCAATTTCTGTGCTCGGCCAATTGCTAGTGATTCAGTTGAACTTTACTTTTTGAATTACTTCGTTTTGCTAATGATCCTAAACTATGGAATGATTACAGTTTTGTTGGATATGTTGCTACAAAGTATTTTCTCCACTATGCACATATGTACTTAAATCAGTTTAATCATTTCCTTGTATATAAATTTTATGTACGCATATGACTTTTTATACATACATAAGCGAACAATAAAGTGGCACAAATATATACAATTGTACATGAAGGCTTATATAGGATTTAATTAAACAAATGCATAAAAATATTAATTATATAATGTTACATTTCCCAATATAAAGTACGTGTAACCTTCTCATCCGAACTATGTACACTGCATAGTTAAATGCTGAGTAAGCCCCCGTCCAGCGTAGGTCAAGAGCCTCGGTCAGTTCTAGTGAAACGCCAGGTTGCTTTCTACAGTCCCACGCTGTACCGGCACACGCGCGGCTCGAACCCACACGCGCAGCGGCCTGTGACTGACATCGATAACCCGATGACGGGTTTTCATTAACGAAGCTCGTGAGTTGTCAGTTTAATGTGTGACTAATTTGATGCACATCACCTGTCACTGTTTAGTTTTGCGCAGCGGTTGACTTTTGTTACGCATTTCGAATTCCAGAATGTTCTGTTTGGACTCGTTTATACAATTTTTCTAGAATATTCCGAAACCTTTCTATCAAATCTAAAGGTACGTGCGCCTTCATTGTTACTTAAGCCACGAAGTTAGTAATATTGACTGATTATGTATGGGTTTACATCCAAAGAGATTTATGTTTATTCATCATATTCATCATCATTATCCTCATCAGCTTGTCTACATCGACTGCTGGACGTAGTCCTCCCTTGAAGTTTTGCCTTTAATGCCCTCACTGGTAATGTAGGTTAGGGATCCTCTTGTATAACGTGAGGTCTTTCGTGAATTCGAGCAGTTACATCGCCACATATAGATGTTTCTTTCGCACGCAGCTTATAAAAATCACTATTCAGTATTGTGAAATCGCTTGTAGGTACCCGTGCCTTGCACCCAAGAATACTTGTCCCGAGCAGCAATACGACGCTTTATTACCACTATTACCCCACTTCACTAGTTCTGCTCATAAATTTATTCATACCTATATTTTAATATATAGACAGGCAAAGTAAAGGAGTTTTGTAAGTAGGAAATCCCAGTAGCGACACGATATTTGCATTTACGGCCGGTATATGACAACGGCAGCTTGCCACCCACTATAGAACCGATCTGTTCTACCTAACCTTCAGGGAAAAACAGATGTGATGTGATGTTACCCGGTGTACAGCAATAGATTCAGCCCGTATTCATCAATGAAACCTAAATGTAACTGGTAACGTGGAAGGATACTAATAATGTTCATATTCTGTAGAGGGACATGTTGCGATGGTATATTAACAACAGTACTGTTAATGTCGGTTGATCCAGTTATTAAAGTTGTAAATAATATCATTAGTCAGTCTTACATCATGACCAATAAATTTATGCTTTGTACGGTAACATTTATAAACGCTTCTTAATATAGTATTCAGATTAATGAAACGAAACAAACCTTTTTACATATATGTCAATATTGAATATCACTTCTTATAATCAAAATTTAAACGTATATCACCACGTCATAACCAAAATATAACGTCACGCCCGTACTACCCCGAAGGTCAACGGCAGGAGTGCATCACTCCACTTTTCACCGTTTAAAATGTAAAATAGTTAAAAAAATCAAAAGACATGTCTACTCGTTGTTCACTCTGTGGTTATTACTAGTCAACATGGTCCCAACAAAGGAATGTCCAAACAACAGATATGTAGCGCAGAGCCGTGCACGGCGTTATCGGTTGCGTAAATCTTGTTCGCGAATCGATTCCGCATCGACGAGTGAATTACGAAACATCGATTCGTATCGACACTGACATGGCGTGATATTGACACGATTTTACGACTTCCATGCCTCGTGATGTTGGCTGAAAATGCTACTTAAAAAACCTTATACACAATAGACTATATTAATACAAAATCTAAATTTGTTGAGAAATGTGTTGTTGTTCTTGGCACTTTTTTCAAACAAACAGTCGTGAAGGAGAGAAAAATAAAATTTTCAAAATTAAGATGCAATTAGTGTACTTTAAATTAAAAGATGTTACAAAACAATAACACGGGCAAAAGCATTGTTTTACACATTAAGCATTAAAGAAAAAGAAACAGTTTTGGTGTATAAAATTATCGAATAAATTAACGAATTAAATTAATTAACACTACAAAGCATGTGTCGTGATGGGCATTGTTTTAGGCGCTAAACGCAAATGAAATTCGAATGTCAGTGTTATTTGAAGGGCCTTTTTAGGTATCTTTACTCATTCCTTTCATAGTCTCACGTTGGTACACGCATCTCCTGTTAGACTCCTATGATGGTTAAGGCCATTGTTGACATTCTTAGGCATAGCATTTCCTTTTTTTCTTCATAATACATTTCAATATTTTACTGCTACATTTGATAGGAAGATATCTTTTAACTTTTAGTTACGCACCCAATTTTAGCGGCGTCTGTGCATTGTAAAACATATAATAAAAATTACGTGATCTATAACGTAACAGCTCTCTTTTCAAAGCACAATGTGATCGAAAGCTTTACAGTAAATTGTTGTGTAAGAAAAAAAGCAATCATGAACAAAAAAACAACAAAAACAAACAGCACCGCCATGAACATTTCCGAGAATATTACGCATACGACACATAAACGAATGTAAATGTAAAAATTGTATGTATTGGTAAATATTTTTTCGCATCACTATAAGTTCAAGGCGTCCGACGATGCGCCTGAGAATCGTACGCCGGCACGGGTCCCATTGCGATGGACAAAACGAAATTAACACTTGCGAAACGACCGTGTCTGTACAGGCTGCTGTACCAACCGACGCACTTGTGACAACCGATATCGAGATAATACGAGGACGACGTTGCTCAATGTGAAAGCATCCGCATCGTGTTCATATAAAGAAGTACCGATTTTTTTTAATTCAAATTTTTTTAGTATCATATCATGACAGTTATATTTGTTTGCAGTAACTAATTTGAAATTATAAAAATTTATTTAAGACATTTTAAAGAATAACTTACACAAATATTCTGTCAACTCTAACTCTAACTTTTTTCTATGAAAAAATCGGCAGGTCAACAAAATTACTTAAATATGGAATAGGCGTTTTCTTGCGCATAACACCTAAAATAACTACATGTTTTTAGTTACCACACTATATATGAAAGGCTTTTGATGGCTCATACAACAAAAGACAAGTATTGTATCTTCGCCGTGCGACGATGCGGCAATGCCTTGTATGTATTTACCATTCACGATCTAACAAAAAATATTATCTTAATTGATTTATGTTAATAACACATTTTCACATATTCTACAATCAATTATTTTTATTGTCAGTACACGGAATGTTTTACTAAGACCTACTACTAAGATCTATTTACTTTAAAAACTATATGTAACATTGCATCAAAATTACCTTTCAGATTTGTGTTTGTTTTAGGAACTAAACATATAATGGTGTATTTTGACCTAATTATAATTGGTTATTAAAATAATTCGTTCACTGTTATTCACATAGAATGCTAGGGTTACACAACAGTTTTGTCTTTAATGTATTACAACAACGCATGTGATGAATTTATTTGATGTGCTTTTTTATGAAACTCCATATTAGGGATGATTGATTGAGATATTTAGATCTGGAAGATCTTTATACCAAGAAATATTTTATACAAATATGCTGCATTTTAAGTATCATTAGTTAAAATTATATCCGATTAACAACAATATTTCTAAGACTAAAGTCAAGGCGTTATATTAATTGTGCCTACAACAGATCAATTTTTCAATCCATAGCAATAGAATTCAATTCAACATTAACCTCGAACGTTGGATCATTTAAATCAATCAATCAATGAAATGAATCAACGCCCATCCATTTTGTTTCACGCGCTTTCACTCCACAGCTGACCTTGCACCCGCCATGTTTGATTGAAGTAATTAAAGCACCCATTCTAAACTTAACCGCAGTGGAAAAAGCCTTGAGAACTTTCATTCGTCTTGAATATTACTGATCTTTGTCATGTTTTTCGTTACGAATGAATTAACTTAATTGATTTCTTCTCACCAAATGTATGTTGTGTACGTATTTTAATTAAAAACAGCTCGGCATATAAATCATTAGCGCTGCGCTGTTCAAAACAATGGACCAAAAAGAAATGTTATTATATTTTCAACTTGAAAAATTTGTATTACTTTACAAACAACTGTAACTCTTCGTAAATTAAAGGCGTGACGTTAAGTGTGCATTATTAAAGTATAAATACTTAATATATAAGACCTACTTAATGTTAAACGCGTATAATAAATTACATTAATTACCTGTTAATCTGAACGCAACAAATAAATTTGGATACACGTGTTCATTTTATACAAATATTTAATTAAATTGTGCATTTTAATTTGCAAATATAATATGAAAAAAGGTCAATCAAGTTTATTGGCGGGAACTTTATCAAGTCGCAGGTTGAATTGTTCACGTTTCGTGGATGATCGTTATTTTCCGTCACGAACTTTGGGATACAACGTGGTGTAGGAAGCTGTGCAATTCATGTACTAAATTACCTGTATTTATTTAACCCCATGTATGTTTTTACCATGTTTGCCAGACGTTTATTGCATTTATCTCTTTACAATTATATAAAAAGCTACAAAAGCGGAGTTTATTCTGAATAATATTAAAATATATATATTATTTAGACATGTTGGACTCTTATTTTTAAAAAGTAATACAACTAGTGCAATATTTATTAAAAAGGGTTGTATTAAGTGATTTAGTGAACAAAATATTTTTTTATATCTCAACGCAAATATACGCTCTGCTTCCCGCTACGCGCGTCTATGAGCGATGCTTTATATAGAACAGATGCGTTTAATATAATTTAGCGATTGCTCTCAGTGAAGAGCAGGTTCGAGAGGCATCAGACCGGTCAGCAGAGGTCAAGACTAGTGAAAGCAACGCAGCTCGTGATATTCCCAGTAATATAAATGATATATAGTGTTGCTCTGTGAAGTGTGAAACATTTGAGCCAAGCTCAACATTGATGCCAAGCTCAGCGACTTAATTAATAGATGGGAGGAACTAATGAGATGATGTGAAAATTAATTAATCTCATAACTTCATAATTATTGGATCAAAATTTTCTTATACACGAGATGCTTTCTATACTAATTACATATTTCAATAAACCAGCCGTAATATTTTATTGTGATCGTTAATTCTTTTTATATAATCCTCAATATTATCTTATTGCGTAACGAAGGTTGCCGAGGTGGACGTATCCGGTTTTTTAGTTCCCACCACGGTCTCGCGCGAGCCACATCCTGCTCGAGATCACGAAATGTCGTGAAAGATGGCGGATTTCGTTTCAGTGTGTGAAATCACAAGTTACTTGAAACTTAGCTGAATAACATTTGGTAGACATTGTGTTTAATTTTGTGCACTGATAGCCTCTATGGTCGAATGGCCGCAAGCCCGACTGCTGATCATCACCTTCTGGCCTCAAATCGCGAAGTAAGAACTATTAAGTTTTCTGAACTTAAGATTCCCAGCTTAGAATCTAAATCTGTGCGTAACGTATTACATAAGGTTAAAAAGATTTACAACACTCCTCTGTCTAACCCGTCGCGGGATAACAAGCACGGTGTTGTGTTATTATTACTCAATAAATGTTGGTGATACATTTCACACAATGGTTGCTTCACCGCCGCCTCATACAAGGTGGGTTATAACACGAGGTGGAACTGGTACTCGTATGTATGATCCGCCCGGGGTGACACGCCGCGACATATGTTTGTATTATTAAAACATAACATCACGCCTATAATGTTGCACCAGTTAAGTTAACCGCTTTTGTTTTATGAAGCAATTGTTATTAAAATAGGTATGTATGTGTTTCAATCTAACCTTAAGTAAATGTTTGATCTTAATCGAATAAATGTTAGCTCTCAAGAGTCGCAACGCGAATATAACCAACGTTGAATAGGACAGATACTCTACTATTTAACATTAGTTGCACCTATTCCTACAATCTTTTTATTAGTAATATTATCACTACCTAATATTTTTATCAAAAATAGCTGCCAGTTGTCCTATTCCTTTTGTCCTATTTCCGCTGCCCTCTTCATGTTGTTCTATTCCTGTAATCCAACTCCTGTAGTCCATTTCCTCCTGTCCTATTCCTCCGGTCCTATATCTGCAGTCTTATTCCTACAGCCCTATTCCTGCAGTCGTATTCCTGTTGGCCTATTCAGTCTTTCAAAAATCTTTGAACCGAGCATCGGTTCAAATATCATTTGTGACTGCTAGTCATTTGTGACTGCTACTTACAGATACTTATTTTCTATTCTCTTTAAAATTAAATGACATGTATATTACTAATTTATTACTGGATTTTAGGAATAAATATGCGTTATGCAATAGTTATAACTAGGGTTGTTTGTATCACATATCGGAAAGTCTTATTACAAACTATGTCTCTGCGAATATTTATTGGCTTCATGTTATATGTATTGTATTTGACACTCAGCCAATAGTTGTTCTTTTTTGTTTGATTTCGTATCTGTTTAAATGTCAGCCACGTGTTGACACGCAATCAATATACGAATGCAGTTTCATAAAAATAATTGGTGAATATTTCTTAACATGTATAATCTTTCAAAGAGAGTGACGCTTATGACAATTTTATGAAGATAGCTAGGTATGGTTAGGAGCCATTCAGTTGAGCGCTACTACAGCGCCTCGTGGCGCTCAGCAATCAATTACACAGGGCATTTCGCAATATATCGCAAAAAGCAATAAGCAATTAACTTTTCTCGGTGAAATTCCTGTTAGAGGTTCATTTATGTTAATAATGTTGTCAGTTCATGTAACTGGTTTGCATAACACCGGACTCATGTAATGTTGGAGCAAAACAGTTATAATATTGATTAGCAAAGCTCTAAACATCTCGAATTCAACCTTAAAAGCATTAATCCCCAACTCACAACCAACATTCTTATTAGAAAACTTTAATGAATAATATGAGCCTTCGGAGTGACCTGCTTATGGCAATTTAAATAAAAATATGGATCTATATAAATGTTATACTTATTCAAATAATATCAAGTACACCAATATAAACACTGATTGACCATTATTCTGTAATACGTTAAATTAGTTTCGGCTGGAAACAATAGCAATAAATCATAACTCGAGGCCCACGGTGTAGCGATATTTTCAAAACAACACAATAATATTATGAAATATTTAATAAGTAGGTACGAACGTACACATGTCCGAATTAGACAATGAGCGCGTAAAATATCTGAGTGAAAGTTTTAATTCATCGTTTGCTAACTAACAAGTTATTTGTTCCTGGAATTTAATTATACCCCAAGTTGCATTTCACGCTTTTTATTACTGTAATGTAATTCTTATTATATCTGATATATGTATAATCTAAATACACTTAAAAATTGTATCTGCATAGTCATTAACCATAAAATGAAAACCCGTAAGCATAAACGTCTAATATTACGTAAAATAACGCAAGTAACATTACTAACATTTGCGTGTCTGTCTTCATTCGTTATTGTTACGGATGTCTGCACCCATCTGTCTGCCCCGATCTTCCGAGTAGCTGCACGCAATTGCATTTTCAAAGCTAAAGTATTACAACAATATTGAAGTATGTAAATGTATGCGTTAATTACATGT
>DWEI01000551.1:0-21115 GCA_018245875.1 Mysoria ambigua
AAATAATTATAACAAATCTATATGGATATTTAGGAGAAAATAAGCTTATGCGATAAAAAAAAGCGCCATCGTCGGGGTCACATTAACGGGTGGGCCGTAACGATTTCTATCAGCCAAATGTGTCTCTTATAAAGCGAATTTTAGATTGGACCTTCAGGGAATCGCGGTCCCTTTTTAATTTCAAAGTGAAATCGAAAACATGTAACGTAAATGTATTCAAACGACCTGCGTCGCGCGCACTGGCGCGTGCGTGTCCTTATGTCAATGTGGCAAGGTTCAATTTTGATTGTGCTTTGTCCGTTAGTATGACTTCTCGTCGAATTGGCTTATTGCCAACGAATAACGTGTAGTAAATGTGAGTTATTGTGTATTATATAGAAGTGGCTAATGAGCTTAATATGTATTAAGTGATATCGAAATGCCAATGCATTACATTGGTAATAACCTTTTTATATTTGTTAATTAATAGGCAAGCCAGGTCCTTCACAGGGTAGGTAGAGAGCCGAGTGCCAAATATGATTGTTATGATAGCTGATGGAGATTTTTAGTGTTAATAAATCCTATATTCCTTTCCGAAACTTGTGCTTTAAAGTATCACTATCATTTAAAGGTTTAGTGTTTTAAGAATGTGATAATTGTCAGATGTAACGACATTGTACAAATTGTCCTAATGATTTGAACATTATTGTAAGCATCTACTATTCGGGTTCAAATTTAGATCTATCTTTGCATATACTCGTATGTCACGACGAAAGAAACGGAACACACTAAGAAATTTAAACATTTGTTGAAGTTATAATGTTGGCTTCGTAAAAAGAGATCCTGCATTTATAGTTCAGTTTACAACATTGTTAAATATTACCTTTAATTTATTGTTTATATTTGATTGATTAGCAAGTATAAAATTCTTGTAAGAGCTAGATTTTACATAGATTCTAATCAAGACTTCATATATTGAAGCGTATTAATTAATATAGTCCAGAACGCGTTCGTTCAATTCGATATGTACCTTACATTTCATTAAGAAAATATTTTTCATTTATTCTAAGCCTCCCACGCTTTAGACTATAAATATCAATTGATAAAAATTCGATACAAAGTAAATGAATTAAATCAAGCAAGAGATAATTGTTACTGAAGGTTAATCAACAATAAGCAGCAAATATTATGTTGACTCTTGTTGACATCTGATTCATTAGTAGATTAAATTATGTTTTAAAGCAGGGTTAACCGATCAATAGTTAAAGTAAATAAAACAAAAGTGATTTGTAATTGGGCATTTAATCGACACTGTTTTCTAATGCGTTCGGAAAAACGTTATTCTTAAACTATGGATCACGCTAGATGGATTTTTAGGTGAACATAATTAAAACAAATGCAACACGATAGTATTTTTTTAAATAATTATCTTTTAAAAGCATTGCTAGATTTAAAAAAAAAAACTGTAAAATAATGCCCCGGGTGAGGATCGAACTCACGACCTTAAGATTATGAGACTTACGCGCTGCCTACTGCGCTACCGAGGCCGTTGAATTGCATCACGAAACCTTGTATAACGAATTTTGTACATTCCCTATATTTGAATTTTATACACACCTTGTACTTACATGTCAACTACGTATGTTATTTTTTACTTTTTAAAATATTAAACGTATATACAGGTCGGACGGAAACAAGCAGGTCAATAGACCGTGCATACATCAGTTACAGCGCGGTCACGGATTCGTCACTGCTCCTCGGGAATGAATTGGGACGTCTATTGTCATAGCGTATATTGTTAGTGAGTTGTACAGAACCTGTTCTAACAGATGGCGCACGGGAGCGAATGTTTTATGTGAAACTTAACAAATCGAATGAATGGACGCATGCTGGATGAATGCTTTGATAATACATATATCGCCTCGCTATGTTCCGTACGGGAGAGGTAAAAAGCAGCGAGTGAAAAAATTCCATACCTAAGGTGCTAAGTTCTGCACAGGTCAGTCGTTAAGATTCAGTATGAAGCATTATCAAAGAATCCTGAATTCATATCGTTAACGTTAAATTGAATTCGGAATCTGATAGCTTAGTAATTTCGCTAAAAACAGAGTACCTAGTATTCCAGTAGTACAGTCAAATATTAGTACAATTAAACAGTATTACGGGTAATAATTAAATACCAGCAATCCTACCAATATAGGGTGAGGTAAGTAAGAGTGCGGTCGTTTGTTCCTAAATGAGTTTACGAAATCGGGTCAGGTGTTTGGCGAGCGTCTTGTGTTTCGTTTATTAACTGAAGTGAGATATTTCGTTGTTGTTTCATGCGCTCGATGTAGCGGAGGTTTTGATGGTGTACAGAGTTCGAATCAGACTAAATGTCTAATAAATATATTTGTTTATTTATTTGTATCATTTTATAAGGGGTACAATAAAGTTCATAATGCAGAATGGCATTATCCCCCAGTCAACCCTGGGTGGTGGATAAAGCATGTGGTAGATGCATACTAGAGATGTAACGAATGTCACTCTTTGAACATACGCGAATGCGAATGCGAATATTCGTTACATCTCTAGTGCATATTATAAAAATAATATTAAACATACGTAATATCACGCCTATAATAGCCGAAGAAGTAGACAGAGGTGTGTAGTATATTCTCATGTGTCACCAGTCACGTACAATAACAGTCCACTATGGAATAGGTGATGAGTCTATTGCCATACGCCAGAAACGCACTGGAAGTGATAACTTTGGATACTGGAGATACGGTAGCTTTTATTCTGGTCACGAGCTATAGGTACTTATCACAAGAGTCTTAAATTTACTAAAAACACTTAAAGGAGGTCAAAGGCACACCTAAACAAGGTCAAAAGCTCACTTAAGGTAGGGCAAAAGTACACTTGAAATAGGTCAATACCTCATTTAACTATGGTCAACAGCTCACCGATATTGTCGCTGAAATAACTGTTGCATGTCACATAAGTAAGTACATGTTTAGTGTACCGGAAGAGGAATTTATCTCCTTCACATCTGTACAAGGTACGCTCCCATTCTGCTCCAGTGTAGAACACATTGCAAAGTGCTTTCGGGCTCTAACAATGTTCAAAGACTGTTAACGTCACGATAATAACCGGTATTTAACGTGACTTCTCAAATAATTAAATACTCGTGGAAATTTGCCACGGGCGGTCACCAACGGTCGACCGTATTTGACGTTGCTGAACTTGACTCATCGCTTAATTTGAAACATTCTCAGGTCTACAAGCGCCGCACACAGTCTATTTTTTACATACATTAAAAAGTTTTAATGCGATCTTTACTCCGCTGCTGCTTCACTGCGCTGTTTCTATGGGGTTTTCTTGCGCTCAGTATAAGGAATAGACGACAATTTTTTCTCGCAGTAATGGTTATGTAATGCGCTGATGATTTGCAGTCTTATTGGAATAAATTACTGAAGCAGGAACGTTCCCGAATCGATGAATAGAAATAGACTTAAATGCGCCTGAACGGTAAGGATACGCTGCCATTTAGGGTTAATCCGCACTATCGACTATCGTTTTATTCTTTGTCAAAGTATTAATAGATTGTATATAGCAGAATCATTATAAGTGCCAATAATAACTTGAATCAAGATTCTACTTTTCGTTGTCTCCGTCCAGAGAATTATAAGTATGTATAAATACCTTGAATAATTTGTAAATGGCACCATAAACATTAAACATAATGATTTTTTATATTTAAAACATGATATTTTGATGTTTTAAAAATCACCGAAAGTAATGCGAATCGGAATTCGGTGATAGTGCGCATTGACTCTTAAGGAGTACGTGAAATTTTACGATTCAATCACTTATCGTTGCAGTATACTCCCTTTTTATGTTACGGAAGGAACAATCGTGGTAACGGAGTACCAAACAGTCACACTGACATGGCCCAACCAGGTCTGTGGTACGAATAGTACGCTTTTCTGGAATTCCATCGCCAATTTAACACAGCGAATAATTTTATAATGTTATGTTAATAAATCAGTGCAAGTGCATTATTATATTTTAGATAAGCCAGTCTTAAATCAAGTCGATATCCTGAGATTTTCACAAAATTTTTAACTATGATTACGAGGAATTTATTAGGACAGGATTCCACATAAATGCTTCTCTTGCAGGATCTGAACAACAGTTTTAATTGTCTAGAAGTTTGGTTAATGACGAATCCCAATTTTAATTCTCCTTTTCACTGATTTAAGTTTTAAGATTAGTGTTATGATTGATTTCTTTAGTAGTAAAGTAAATACCTATACATTTATAGGTCGTCTTTTTATATATAATTCGAATGAATTGAATCCTTATATGAAATCCTTATATGAAATATGAGAATTTATAATAAATTATATCGCCTGTTAAAAAAACTCAGTATTAGGTACTTTCTGAAATTCCGTATAGAGCTTGTAGCTAAGCTTGTAGTTTGTTGGCTTTTATTTTTTATGAAATAGTGAGGTCTTATGAGATTAAAAAATATTCACTATACAAATGCATTTGATTTATCAATAAACAGGCACATGTATTAAATTTAAAATCACCTACTTATAACTCGGACTGCGTATTTGGCAGAGTTCCCACTTTATTGCGAGGAGCACGTACAATATCCCTCCGAAAATGGAACCCGCCCTAAGTAAGGGTCAAAATGTTTTTGCCATTTCCAAAGGTCCTCTATTAACAAATATAATTTGAACATTATCATAAATATTGGATTTTGAATATGGATGTGGAGAAATTATCAAGGAGATTGTGGTCTGTCAAAGTCTCAGATACTATTAACGAACAGTATTTATCTCTATGGTATAGTATTATGTGTTCATTTTATGACGTAACTTTACGCCTGTTATCCCTCAAGAGGTAGGCAGAGGAATGCAGAACACTACAACGTTTCATGTAGTGAGCCTATTGCCATGCATCGGACACATATCCAGACTCTGATCCATTACTAGAAAATCTAAATTAGAAAATTTTGTAGTTTTCGACCCGGGAATCTAACCCAAGACCTCCCGATCGGCAGTCGCACTTGCAACCAACACGACCAACGAGGCAGTCAAATATTGAAATTTGATAAAAAAAAGTAATAATATTAAAGTCTCAAAGTCTCGCAACCAGTATAAAAGAATTGTTTGTGTCTCTTTTATTACATCTCTATATACGAGTATAATGAAAGGGAGCAGATCATACAGGTATCTCGAGATATTGACATTGCTTGCACGCTTATAATAATTCCTATGCGGTGAATTGTTCACGCAATGGTAGTAGTCTGTCCTAAATATTTGCAGTGAGTTAACAGTAACGAACAAAAATGCTGTGAGTGACAACATCACAATAAATTTGCTGCTTTTGTATACTGCAGATCTAAACTTGTAGAATTGATTTCAAAATAAAACGTTACAAAGGTTACTTTTTGTTCATCTCTATAACATGATATCAATTTTTACCTTCTGAAGGACCTTCGGAAGTTTAAGGATTCTGAATTCTTAGCTTCCGTTCAAAAGAAACACGTATGATGTAGTCAAATATTATTTTTCATAAATTTTCAAAAGCAACGTCTACGGACGTCGAGATCAAATTTACTGTCGTCACCTCAATCTCTTATTATTAAATAAATTCTTGTATGCTCGCTGTACGGAGTCACGAAATTGGCGATTATGTACAAAATGTTTAGACACAGTGAAATTATTTTTTGGCTTAAAATAATCAAATAGATCATCCTTCATTGTCCCTTTTTATTTTTATCTTCTATTCCATCTTTTCTAACTTTTAACAGTATACGAAAAAAAATTGTTTTCAAAATGTTAGTAGAGTAATAGCGACGTAAGCTAATAAGATCTACTCATCGGGTAACTCCAATGTAACTCAATACTATGAAATAGACTTTTTTTAAGGTTAATTTAAATGAAGTAATCCAAGATAATAACATGTGAAATCGGCCATTAAAATTGACACATATAATATGATAAAATTAAGGGTCATCAGATCTAAGATGATTTTTTTTAAATATTTGTGGCCATTAAAATGTGTTCTTAATGTTATTATAATTTTCCAATTATTCTGCGACTTTATTTTATTGACTTGATCATCGACGTAAATGTTTGTCATATAAAGCGCAATACAGGTACAAGAAGAACTGTTAAATTTTATTGTTGTTACAGGTGAAGACAATAATCAATTAACAAAACGAAAAACATGAAGAATGACAGCACTAATAAGAAATATATCGGTGAAACTGGATGGAATACAGTGAGGAATGTAGTAAAAGTACGTCAGTTTTATAAAATCGGCGACTGATACTCACTTTTTCTAGCTTTTCCGTAGACATTAACATAAAAGTCGAAGTATAAAATTGGTGAAAAATATAAAAAAAACAATGTTGCAAATCTAAAAACTTCGTTTAGTGGCCCAACAAAATTTTTCTCAACTGAACGCAACGGACGCGTGAGTGACGCTATCTGAAATGAGCGTCTGGGAGGCGGCGGAATAAATAAAATGCATTCAGAATAAACGTGGTGTTCTAAATTGCGACAGATAGTATACTTTTCTCCGCTTTGAGTTATGATAAAGTTTTTCATGTTGTACTAGAAAGCGGGGGCGGATCGGATATGACGTGATGTAAGACTTCATTGTACAAAGTTCAAATCTTGTTCGAAGATTCCTGTTAAGATTACCTTGTTATATTGTATGAAGGTAGAGGAGATAATCATGTAGACACAAGATCAAGGTAATTCATACCAGGTGAGATACAAGATCAATTACGCGACCCACTGACCTACCAATCAGGTACAGTCGTATCTTTAGAAATCTCACAGGTTTACCAATGTCAATTGTTTTCGCTCTGTGATTGTTTTATGAATTAATAGATTTTCTGTAAACCTATATCTCATGAGGATCTAGTTGTATTCCTTCTATGATAAATTCGTCTCTGCTTACGAGTATATTGTCCAACTCCGGAAGTTTGTCCTTACCTATCCCATGCTCCTAATCCACCATTTCATTACAAAATAAACGCACTTTATTTAACACTCTTGTAACCACTTTCATTCTATTTTTTCTTATGCTCAGATCTATATTGCTCGAAGTGGTAGGCACAAGAGTGTACTCTTTTACATACCGTCGGTTAAATTCAACGTCTCACCAAGGAGAGGCGTTCAGCTGATAACCACAAACGGGCTACAAATACAAACTTTGATACGCTACTAGAAATTATAAGTTAGATAAACCGGATAATAACTGATACAGAAGTAGTATCATCAGAATCTCTCATCAGCAGAAGTGTTCGCAATCACACAATCGACCGTGTAGCCTTTTTCCATTCTTGTTATATTCATTTACTTGTCGAGACTCTTGTTACTGCTTCCTGTCTTGTTTTTACTTTTTCCTACATTTTTATTTTTACTCACCGTCCTTTATGTCCGGGATCGTCACTATGAGACAAGACAGTCTTTTTGAGCATGTGAATCCTTTATATTGTTTTTCTCCACGGAAAACTCTCTTTTACGGCGTTATAAATAAAGTATATTTTATTGTGTACTGCACATCACTGGACATCCCGCACTGCAATGGACTGTAATATTTTTTGCGGAGTATTTGTGATGATTAACGTTGTATATCTCATTACATTTTTCACCATTACGGACTGATAAAATGAATAATGACGTAATGAAAAACAATGTGCACTTTTAAGATGAAGCGATGTAGAAAAATATTGTGTGATTCTCATTACGAGTGGTATGTGTAGATGATCATATACAATAATAACGAAGTTGTCGATAAGGGCGATAAATAAAATATTGATAAACAATGATTAACTAGCTGAAATAAAAGTTTAATAACCAAAAATGTGGGTAATTGTTACACACGATGCCAACAGTCGCCAATATTTCGTGATGTTGTAAATTATACCCACCCGCGCAGACCGCCGGTCGAAAGTTGAGGTTAATGTAAAAATTTCAATATTCAAACCAATTTCAATTTGGTGAAATGTGTTCGCTTATTACGCGAATTGGTCAAAACCGATTGGGAGTAAATACTGGTATTGTCATGCAAATCGGTCGCCAGTATATAGGTATTAGTGGTCGATTTTATAGACATTCCATTTCGTATTACTATTGAATTAGTTTTTTTTTATATACAAGCAACCTGTCAGCTTGCACGCCACCACAGTTTGCGGCGAGTAAAAAACCGATTGCCTATATATTCAATTAAATTGCAATCAGACCAGATTCAATGTCTTGTTTTAGTTCGAAAGTCAACCAGTAAGCAGAGGAATGCAGAACACTTCCACGATTCACCGGTTATGCTTACGTCCCACTATGGAATAGGTGGTGAGCCTATTGACATACACCGGGCACATATCCAGACTCCGAACCACTACTAGAAACCGAATTTAGAAAAATTTAGTAGTGTCTGACCCGGGAATCGAACCGGGAACTTCCTTATCGACTGTTACACTTGAACCGACATGATCAACGAGGCAGTCAAACATCACTTTATACACTTTTATTTGACAGCCCCATTAGACGTTTTGTGCCATATATCATTACCCCCTATATCAACGTTACATCTGACATTAAGACCCGAAAACTTGAACAGTTAACAGAACAACTTCAAGGAATAAGCGAATGTCACTCCTAATTAAGGTCTCAGCAAGTTTAATGGACGCTTCAATCGGTGTACGGACTTCGCTCCGCACCGGAACTTTGTCGAACGATGTTCAACGACGACAAAAACAGTATTACTTGACTCATGTAACGTTCGACAGTGTGGGTATGTCGTCACGAAATGAATGATTGTAAGTTTATTAACAGTAATATATACGTGTATATAGAAGTAGATATTAATTGAATAAATTTATTCAGATAACCGAAGATCATCGAATGGCGGTTGAGGTTCGGTAAAAGGAGCGCAGATCGCCCTTCTACCAGGTGGTCAGACGACCTGAAGAAGACAGCGGGCTACTGCTGGCTTCGGAAGACTCAACGCCGAGAGGAGAGTCGCCTAGGGAAAACCTATGATCAGCAGTGGGTACATATGTATATACATAACTTACCATTACATACTCATAAGTATGCAGTTAAGGTCTGTGATCTGATCACATTTATTTACAAAGAAATTTTATAATTCGAATTCCCGACCTTTAAGAGTCGTGCTTGTATCCATATGACCAACGAGGCAATCATAGGTAACAATAAGATGTAAGAATAATATTTGACCATGTAACAAATTATTTCGCTTATAAACTCCCCTTCATACCTTCATATTAGCATTTCAATTACACGATAAACACAAGGACAGTCTCATTAATGGCACAGAATCGACGCGCAAGAGACCTTATAACATGTGGATAATTAGTACGGAATCGCGATCAAAGTATCCCGTAATATGCGCCGTAATGACTTCATTAGCGTAAGCTGCACAGCGCAGTGCTAACGAAGTTGAAAATACTGCGATCGACAAGTATTGATATATGCATTTTAAATTTTCAATCGCTTATCTATTATAAGGTTATTTGCTAGTAGAAGTCATGATAATTTTGTGTTACAAAGATATTTGCTGTTTTTGTTATGATACGGTTTGTATTCCAAGTTTCTATAACAAATAAAATAATACAATTACGAGGTTCTTTGCTAAAATCTGAAATTTGCTGAGATCTGACCTAGTGAAATGTTGGTTTCTAAAATTTGATAAAAACACCGTTTTTAAAATTCACGGTAAGTATTAAATGCCTCTCGTTATTATAGTTGTATATTATCCGTATAAAAGTTGTGATAAGGAAAATAGATAATGCACTTTTTTAATAGCAAACTCATACACTAATGAGTGACTCATATAGAACATGTAATGGGAAGTCATCCGCGATGCCGCCATTGCACAGCCTGAACGCTGAATTCCCTGAGATTTACTGTCTTTCAGCTATTCTTAAGCGGCGATCATATTAGTGTACAATTATGTGTGGTTATTAAAAATTTTGTTGTGAAGTGGCTTAATCGTGAATTAAAAAAGTTATGCCCCGGGTGAGGATCGAACTCACGACCTTAAGATTATGAGACTTACGCGCTGCCTTCTGCGCCACCGAGGCTGTGGATAGAAATGTCAATATATGTCAAAGCATTAAGAGATTATGTAGGTTTATGTATTTTTTGTTTCCATTTTCTGTTAATATATAATAACTAATGAGGTCAATATAATAACTAATGAGGTCAATAAAATGTGTTCTATTAGCTTGAGATTTAACTGCACTTTTAAGTCTAAGCAACATTTGTGATACATGTCAAAAATAATAATAACATTAGAAAAAAATCTTAAAATAAGTCATTTATGCCATTATTACGTATATTACAGAAAAAAAACAGTATTTGCTATTTCGAAAATTTTTACCATCCGAAAAAGAGAATACAGTCTTAATTTAAATATATATTTTTTGTATATATTAGGACTACACAATAAAGCTTCGTTGCTGTAGTTTTTAAAATTTACGAAAAGAAAAATTGCGCAATGTGAAAGTGTCCTAACAATTGTTCTTATCATAGTTCACACTTGGCGTCTCACACGCTTCCTTCGGCAGCCAAGTGTGTGAATTACCGTGGGCTTGGCTTGCAGAAACTACATACTAACATGAATTACAATCTATTATTTTTTTGCTTTATTAAAGCACTATTTCCTTCCCACCGTGGTAAGGTCTTATCTAGAGTTATGCATTTTTTGACGCTTCATAATTAGAATGTACTAAATATTTATGATGATCAATCCATTTTTAAATAGACACCCGCCGAATCTCCCCTAAGTTATAAGTAAAATATGTAATAAGATCTTAAAATGTTATGTTCACGGCGCACTAATAAACATAAACACCACTCAAAACAGAGATTTATCGTCTCGGAAATTATAAATATGTTAGACCAATTCTACTGCTAAAAAGCTAGAATATTTTTCATGTACCAATAAATGGACTGAAATTTTGTTGTGAAGTAGCTTAATCATGAATTAAAAAAGTTTTGCCCCGGGTGAGGATCGAACTCACGACCTTAAGATTATGAGACTTACGCGCTGCCTACTGCGCCACCGAGGCTGTCGATGAGAATATTAAAAAATATCAGCGTATCGATTTCACTTGGTCTAAATTATAAGAATAGCGGAAACTTTAACATTACATTTAAATAAATGTCACTTACTGTAACTTGTGATGACGCAATTTAAAATATTTTTATCTGTTTAAGACCTATCATTTACAAAACGGATCGTCTGATAAATTACACAAAATCGCAATTTCATTTTACAGTCGCAGCGCCGTCGACTCGATCTGCAATAAAATAACATCAAGATTATCGTGAAATTTATCTTTCTGACCCACTTCTGTGATAATAAACATTTTTCCTCCAGAACATCATAATATTTTTTATCACTTTATGGTAACAAAACTTTATTACAGGCTATGCGTTTATAGTCGTGCGGCAGTAAAAAGTCACTTACGCCTTCACTAAGCCGCGAACATCGGGGTCCCTTGTAAATCAGTGCCGGACCCGATACAGCTCACGAACTCATGTATAAGATATGACAGAACGTTTTTGCGTATTCACTGATGTCGAAAGTATTCTAAGGCATTACGCAAAATAAAAAATATATACAAACAAAATATTTATGTGTCCGATGCATGGCAATAGGCTCACCACCTATCCATAGAGGGGCGTAAACGTAACTAGTGAATCGTGGGAATGTTCTGCATTTCTCTGCCTACCATTTGGGGATTGCGGGCGTAAAGTTACATAATAAATCCTCCACTCAACCAAAAAAGTAAGAATAATGGAAAACTTGGGGACTTTGGCAAAACAAATATGGAAAAAATACAAATGTTCATTTGACTTGTGTTTTTAGATTAGTACCTGCTATCAACGCTGAGACATCTCATTTAGTTTCTTAGGTACCTAAAAATAATTTGGATAAAGCGTCATTAAATTAATTGCTTATGTAAACATGTTGATATGTACGCAAACCAGCTTTTGTACAGTTCAATAAATTTCCTTCGTATGTATGTACTTGATGAAAGCTTTTCATAATAAACCGGTAGCGATGTAAGTTACGGGAACCCGATTATAATTCCCGTCGTAAGGTGTATTGCTTTTAATTATTAAGGGTATTCCCTAATGGTAGGCGGGAACATAAGGAAGCGTCTAATCATCTTGCTATTTGCAAATTATTCTAGCCTTTAACATAATCTGTGAATTTCTGAATTGTTTACCTTAATCATTTCAAATAAATTTATGTTAATATATGTTTATCTTTAGTAAGTATTTATAAGTACTTTCATAAAATTCACAGTATTATAATACAAGAAGAAGGAGGTACCCGAATATGCTTGTCTCTTGTTTTGTTTTGTGTAAAAATCGTTGATCAATTTGTTATGAAGAATGTACCTACATACAAAAGTCCCAGCAGAAACATACGCTGTTCCGAACACCTCCATTCGAACACCTCAAACAGGCCAATAGACTCAACACCTATTCCATATTGGGAAGGAAACGAAATTGGTGAAACATCGGAGTGTGCTACATTCCTTTGCTTACCTGTTCGCGGATTACAGGCGTGTTATGACGCTTCTTTTTGTCCAGAAAGAAAATTAAGGATATTTTATCTATAATAATTGTTTTGATTTCCAATATAAACACTTTCACATTCTGTACTATGGAGCTGTATGTAAAAGCATAATAATGTTAACACAACTCGTACTCATTGCTTTTCATTTTTTGACAGACTAGTCAACGGCCTCGGTAGCGCAGTAGGCAGCGCGTAAGTCTCATAATCTTAAGGTCGTGAGTTCGATCCTCACCCGGGGCATTTTTTTATAATATTATTATTTTGAGAAATACGACTGATGATTTGGAATTTTATGATTTGGAAGAACCATCACTAAAACTTCGATGGGGCACAATAATATGCGAGGGGATCTAGAGACAGATCTAGTTTAATTTTTGTTTTTCTTCAACGCATGTCGAAAAACTGGTTACTCCGGCAGGTGACAGTTTATGCATAAGTACATATATTTGATGACAAGCAAAGCTCAAGTAATTTACGTGTTCGAGTCTTAAAGGATTGACAAGTTTCAAATATATTTCTTAAAACAGATAAGTAAGAAATGCGTGTTGCATTCAATATAACTTTAGAGAGAGGTAAAGACAGATCGGTAATTTTATAAATGTAAAGGCAGACACATTCGTAACACATGTAATGGGTTGTCCCCTGTAGTCATTACCTTAATTGAAATAGTATCCCAATGAATTGGATATCAAATGTATGTATCTAAACGTAACATAACGCTGATAATCCCCGAAGAAGAAAGGCAGACAAATGTAATAGGCATTCCCACATTTCACCAGTTATGTTTATGTCGTATCTACTATTGAAAACGTGTTGACTCTATTGTCATACACCGGGCACATATCCAGACTCCGACCCACCTCTAGTAAATCTAAGTTGGAATAATCCAGTAATGCTCGACCTGAGACTTGAACCCAGGACCTTGTGATCAGTATTGCCGTTTACAACAAACACTACCAACAAGGCATGTATATAAAATCTTATTTTATGACTATAATTATATATATATTTTAATTTAGATTTTCTAGTAGTGGCTCGGAGTCTGGCTATGTGCCCGATGCATGGCAATAGGCTAACCCTTTTTTCCATAATGGGTCGTAAACGTAACCGGTGAAACGTGGGTGTGTTCTGCATTCCTCTGGCTATCTCTTCGGGGATTACAGGCATGAAGTTGGGTAAATATAATTTTGTGTAACAATGAAGCAAAATATTATGAGGAATTTAACCTGTAAGTTGTCTGTAATGTACTTGAGAACGTAGTATGTAAACCGCTCCCGACCATCTTGATAGACTTAATTCAGAATTAAACTTAATTTAGGAAGATAATATTATATAACAATATTATAATATAACAATGAAATAACGACATCGAATCCGATAAAATTTAATTTAGCACATTTTACAATATCTATAAAAACATTGAATACTTCCGGGTTCAATATTCGAGAATGCAAGATTTTATTCAATAAATAAATAAAAAACACAAACAAATATAGGAAGTACGAATTCAATTTGCAGACGACGATAACGATTCAAAAGATATCAAAGCCCTCTCTAGTGCCCGTAGCAACGAAAGCCAGTACTAAATTTCGAGTGAGCGGCCAAAGGACGCACAGAAATCCTACGAAATCGGACACGTAGCCAAGCCAAGAATCGGTTATAAATCCAGGATTTAATGTTGTTCTAGTGCAAGTAAATCACTGGAATATTCGCCGGCGTTTCCCTTCTCTGGCTGCTGTTGGCTTTTCTAACGTTCATTTTTCATCTTGTTCTGGAATGTTTGGTACATGTCTTACAGGAAAGCTCTACTTGTCTAGGCTTCACTTTTACTTGTGTAAGCTTTTACTTGTTTAAACATATGTACTTTGGTGAGAAATAAAGGGGTTTATATATAACATCATCCCTGTATACCTCCAAAAGTTAGGCAGAAGTACATTGCCACATTCACCAGTTTCACAGGTTCACATTTCACCGCTTCCTTTTCCGTGATTTTATTAAATGCATTTGTGGCGCGAAAATAGTACCTACCTACACATAACGTGCAGATATAAATTAACGTAGAATGCTTCCTTTACAATATTATGAATATTTTAAGATTGAAATTCACTCCTCATAATCGTGAAAGGAAATATTCATAGGGGCTCTGTGCTAATGGGACACTATGACCACAAAACATTAACTGTTGTTAGAGTTTTTATAAGGAAAAAAAGCCATTTTGATCAGGTAAACAGTTATTATTGACTGCCTTACTTATTGAATGCCTCGTTAGTCGAGTGGTCACAAGGGCGACTACCAATCGGAAGGTCATGGGTTGAAATCTCGAGTGAGGTACTATTGGATTTTTGTAATTCGGAATATCTAGTAGTAACTCAAAGTGTGGATTATTTATTACGATAATAAAGGTAATGAAGGGTCGAAAACGGAACTAGTAAAACGAGAGAGTGTACTACTCTCTCTTGCTACCTCTTTGGGGATTACAGGCTTAATATTACGTTACTTGAGTTATTGATCTCGTGTAATATTAATTTTCAATATTTGGATACATTGCAGTTATTGTTTGTTGTAAAGTATGTAGGTGCTCGTACAAATATAATTCATATTTTTGAAAATAGGGCATTTATATCTATTTTAAAATAAAGCACTATGTTTAGCATTTAAGCAAATACTGAATATACTTAATTTAATAGATTAAAAGCATTAAACATAATATTTATGCAATGTAACTGTTTCAGTGCATTAATTGTATAGATTGCTATAATTTGACGTTTGTACTAACGGCCTCGGTAGCGCAGTGGGCAGCGCGTAAGTCTCATAATCTTAAGGTCGTGAGTTCGATCCTCACCCGAGGCATATCTTTTTAATTTTTCCACATGTATCTAATTTATTTTAATTTTTATTTTATTTTTCATCAATTATAAATTAGTTCAATTATTTTTTTCCAACAGTGTATTTTAAGTGTTTTTCCGCGAATCGTTGTATCACGGCAGATGCCTACGAGGTAGGTGTAAAACTTAACGTCTATCTTGCGCATTCGATACACTCCTTATGCATACACGCCGGTTTCAAAGACTTCTGACTCAAACATCAGCCTGTATTTGAATTAGGTCCACAAATATATTCATAATATTCTGCCCTTATTCTTGCCATATTGTACCTGCAAACTCGGTAAAACTAGAAATCATATTATTAACGGGACTCTGAAAAAAAAATATCAGCAATGTATCAGAGCGAATCAATGTGGTTATGGACTATAGCTATTAAATAATTTTATTTATGTTGTAATAAATATGTGGTTAGTATACTTCGGTTTCAAATATTAAATTGTATATACCGACATATATTATTAAAGGCTGCTACATAATTTTTATATATTTTTAGGGTTTGTCAAGTCATTTTCCACGAGTGAACTCAGATCGCTTCGTAAATATTAACCTATCGAATTGATGGCTTTGGGAAGTTAGAAATGTTTCTATATATTTTGTTTTCCGTATGTTCTGTCTCCGGTATTGGCTTTGCGCAGTTAGAAATGTTTCTATAAATCCTGTTTTACCCAGAATTATTCTATAATATTATCTTTTAATTACTTTTGTCATCTACGTTACGATTCAGATAATGTCAACTTATTTGTTTAGCCATTAGTGCTATAATTAAAATCGAATCGTTCCTTGTAAGCATCTGTAGGATACATGGATACAACATTCCTTTAAAACTAAAATATAAATAATAAAATAAAATAATTAAAAAAATATATTAAAATGTATTTTATATGCTTGCAGAATATGCCCTTTAATTATTAAACATAATCTTTCCTTAAAATTTGCTTCGACCCCTAATACTTGGATATAAAAAAATCTGAGATCAATACATTATGAATAAAATTATGTAAAATCATTAAAAGTAGTACATTTGTTTGTTTCTAAAGCATACAGCAAGCGTAATTATAGTGAAACTGCAGTATAAAGGAACGAGAAATCCAATTGGCGACCGGCCGACTGAGTGCGCGTCAGCAGATACAGGTTACATAGAAATCGTCTCTCAAAGATTTAAAATCGTCGATTTCAAACGTTTCGTATCGCGGCCCGGCAGTTTACTGTTTTGATGGCGCTGGGGGTGAAATTCGAAGCACGCCTTTTGCAACCCCTACTGCAGTATTTTAAAATAGTTTTTATAATAAAATACTTGTCAAACCGGTAAACGAAACGCTTACTATCGAGTTGTGAGTGAGAAAGTTGAAAAACTAGAACTCTAAAGTAAAGCTTTCGTTAGGCCTTTCTTGGTGTGCTCCGGATCAAACCTTCCGAGACCGTCAACAAATAGTTTTTTTACACAGTGCATGCGTTGAACAAATTTATTTTGAATAAAAATGGACGGTAACCTGTCGAGTTGCTCACACATAATACTTGCGGTTGGTTCTGGATTGAACTTCTGATCGAAAAGTATTCGAGTATCGTGGGTAGGGGTTATCTCGGCGTCGAGCCCTCGTTACGATTTGAAGGAAGTTTTTCTATTTCTGGCGTAAACTACAATCAGACTGTGTCCAATACGCCACTCGCGTTACGGAAAACAATACATTTGCCACTCTATACTGTTATATACAATATAATTTCAAAATCTTGTTTTCTTTAGAAAAGTTGAATAAAATTTACGGTTAAATATCAATAGTAGTAGTGGCGAAAAGAAATATATTGAACACCATATATATTATATTTTTCCCTAACATTCTATGAGGTGGGCGAAATCTGAAAATCTGTACTGCCAGTGTAGAAGACTGTTGACTTTCTTTCTCATTTTGAGAGGAAGATGCCTGTTCATCAGTGGAACAAAAAAGAGTATACAACTATGATTTTTTATTGTTAATAATATCCCTTATCTAGTTCGTATTAGTAATATTAATTAACATCTAGTTCAGTAATATCATATATAGGAAAGTTATGTGCGCCTCAGTACCTCAAATGATTAGAAATACCAGTTACTGGTAAATCATTCACGAGGACAATTGAAACCGCCTCAAACGCCAAGTTTCTGATCAAATGTGACGGCCCATATCATGTCACATATTATTCTATGCTTCGGGCAAGGCTAACACCAAAATTGAAATGGTGGAGGTTAAAACAATAGATGTAGATAGGTACATACGTTTCAATAAACCAAAAGCATTTCTAAGGTATGAGAGATCTAATGAATCATTATTCTTGGGCGATTTTTTAATCCCTATTTTAATGTTAGATTTTTAAAGAATAACACTATAAATTGCGACATGTGCAAGAAAACCTTCTCGGTATCTAAGTATCAATACAGTACCAGATTAATATTGGTCAGTATCGTTGGCCGTGTTGGTTGCAAGTGCGAATGCCGATCGGGAGGTCCCGGGTTCGATTTCCGGATCGAACGTTACAAAAATTTTCTAATTAGAAAATTTTCTACTGAAAAATCTAGTTAGAATTCTGGTAGTGGTTCGGAGTCTAGTAATGTGCCCGATGCATGGGAATATGCTCACCACCTATTCCGTAGTGGGACGTAAACGTAACCGGTGAAACGTGGGAGTGTTTTGCATTCCTCTGCCTAACTCGTCGGGGATTACTGGCGTGAAGTTATGTATAAACAGAATAATAAACTTTCTGGCGAAATGTATACACTCCTCTATCTACTTCTTCAGGAATTCAGGGCGTGATGTTTCGCAGTTGCATGAAACTATTATTTGTGGATTATCATTAACATAAAATAAACAAAAATAATGCGTATTTATTATTATACATAATATTAATTCACTGTCATGTTGATCAAACGCAATAATGAATGGGCCGAATGTATTAATATTTACGGTAGTGAAACCAGCAGCAGTTACGAGTTCAGGCGTTTAGAAAATAGACAAAAATATTGGCGTCCTACAGTTGCGTCGCTAACGATGCGTGGACGTGCGAACTTTAATGTTTTATATATTTCACGCAGATATTAAAAAAAATTACATTTAATTGAACATTTAATAAAACCTTACATTAATATTAAACGTAATAATAATATAGTAAGTTTAAGTTAATAAATTAGAATACTATTATTTCATTAATCGAATAATTAAGGAAGATTAATTAACGTTTGATTTATTGTTGTGCAAGTGCGCACAGATGTTACCTTTACGCTTCACCTTACGTACACTAAGATTAGTGCATGACGTCATTGTCATTGTACATCGAGTCAGCACGAACAGAAAACATCAAAGCTAAAAGCAATATTCCAATTAATTCGGGCCCTCACGGAACAAATACAATTACACGGGATGTTAAATGTGCCTTGTGATTTTAAGGGGCCTGCTCCCCTCAGCGGGGGCCTCCGATGGCTTCTGTGATATCGGAGCTCGCAGAGTTCCATTTGGCAGCTAATAAGAGCAGAACTTGTGACGCGCGTCGTTGTAATTTTTTCTCTCTCAAAATTGTGTCCTGTCAAAGTGCACAAGGAATAATTGTAAATACAAACGAAAACAGATTTAATGGTGGTCGCATAAAAGTTTTTGAAATTTTGCGTTGAAATTCATTGCAAACAGTTTAATATTGGGATATACTGATGATATATGACAAAAAATGTACTTACAATTTTTTCGGTTTATTCGTTTATATAATTCACACAAATCAATGTATATATTGACATATGTTTTATATTGACTCGAAATCTGATTGTCAGCTCTGGCTGCGACGGCATTTCACCTGTTCTACAGTGCCACCACTGATAATAAAATGTGGGAACACACTACAGTCCTTTGTCTAGCTCTTCGATGTTTATTTCCTCAGAATTGATTGTGTATTTTTAAGTCTGAAAACAATGGTATTATTGTAATATATTATTATATAATTTACTAATAATAATTATTATTAAAACAATATTCCACTCCAGGTGTAACCGAATAAATTAAAAATACCGAATTAAAAATGCTTGTGCGGAACCATTGAATGCGTAATTCTATTCGCACTTGAGTGACAAGTGACAAGGAGCAGTGTGTAACATCATGTAATTAACCGCTGTTTGTCTGGAATGTTCCAACGGCGAACAAGGAAGGGAGGTTTTTAAAATGAGACAGTTAAACCACGGAGATATTCGAATGGGGCCCCTTCGTATGGGAATTGTTAGGGGGGACGAAAAAATGTTTCACTTTGTGTTTCGCATATACGTGTAGGTATGTGGAATATACTTATAGTGTCTTCGTAGAAACTTGTATGTTCTGCTGGAAACGAACATCACGTCTATTTGAAACGATCTGTCTGTCACGTAACATCACGCATGTAATCCCCGAAGAGATAGACAGAGGAGTGTAGTACGCGGTCCATGTTTCACCACTTACGTTTACGTCCTACTGTAGAATAGGCGAGTCTATTGTTATATTAGCGACTCGGCACATATACAGACTTCGAGAAACTATTAGAAAATCTAAGTTTGAAAAATTCAACAGTGCCCGATGTGCGATTCGACCCACCGATTCTAATTTAACAGTTACGATTGAACCGTCCCCAACAAATGAGGCAGTGGAAATGAATTTGAATTTGCGATTATTTGAATCCTTATAATTTTTGTACAAAAGGTCACAAATTTACTTTTGTACCGGTGTATTTACTACATTTCCGACTAACTGTATCGATGTTGTTCATCAGTTATCGTCGACTTCGGTAACTGTCACGGTACAGTTACGTACACAAGTGCGACACACACGAGTTTTGTTTGAATAATGATGTCGCTTTGACACTTGATAACTTATTTGTACAATACCCTTTGTGTTATATTTCAAAGTAACAGAAGTTTCCAATAGCATTTGCAACTTAACATTGATGGCTATAATTGTCTTTCAACAGAATTGAGGTAATCTGATGTTTTTCTTATAAACTGAAATTGACTGTTTTTGTTACTTGAGTGTTCAAATTCGAGGTTCAAATACCGGGTACATGAATTTACGGTGAACATTTCTAGTCGTGGCTCGGAGTTGTAATCTGTACCTTTTATATGACAATACGTTTGGCTCCATTGTGGGAGGTAAGCGTAGCAGATGAATCGTGGGACTGTACTTCCCTTCGCTGCCTACCTCTTCGGGGATCAAGGCGTAATTTTCCATACGTATAAAATGAAGTTATCTATTTATACTGTTAATAAATTTTAGATGTTCATTTTATACCGCAATTGGTTAATGTTGTATACTGTTGTATTTGCTTTTCTTAATTAGAAAGGGCTTCTGTATCCAACACAGAGATAAAAGGATTATTGTTGATAGCAATGATAGCGTTGGTGGTTGTGATGATGGTGATGATAACGACAGGCCACGATGATGATAAGCACGTTACTACATGTCATACATTTAATTAAAAAGCGTAGCGTTTTTTTTATTCAAATTTTGTTATAAATAATGATATCAAAGTCATGTTTAAAACCAAGTTAAAAAAAACATCATTAATAATGTTTTAAAACCTTATTACTGAAATTTACGATCCGTTGTATTCATAAATGCAAACTAAATGGAACTCTATTTCCAGAG